>CAUYRT010086135.1:0-29943 GCA_963574885.1 Lepilemur ruficaudatus | reverse complement strand
CCAGCAGTGTAAGAGTGTCCTCGTCTCTCCACATCCTCGCCAGCATTTGTTGTTTTGGGATTTTTTGATAGAGGCCAATCTCACTGGGGTTAGGTGGTATCTCATTGTGGTTTTGATTTGCATTTCTCTAATGATTAGAGATGTTAAACATTTTTTAATATGTTTTTTGGCCATTATTCTGTCTTCTTTGGAGAAGTTTCTGTTCATTTCCTTTGCCCATTTATAAATGGGGTTGTTTGATTTTTTCTTGTTAATTCTTTTGAGTTCTAGGTAGATTCTTGTTATCAGACCTTTGTCGGAGGTATAGAGAGCAAATATTTTCTCCCATTATGTGGGTAGTCTATTTGCTCTAGTGATAGTTTCTTTGGCTGTGCAGAAGCTTTTTAATTTGATCAGATCCCATTTGTTTATTTTTATTGCTGCATTAATTGCTTTGAGGGTCTTCTTCAAGAATTCATTGCCTCAGCTGATGTCTGAAAGGGTCTTCCCAACATCCTCTTCTAGGATTCTTAAGGTTTCCTGCCATAGGTTTAGGTCTGTTAACCATCTTAAGTGTATTTTTGTGAGAGGTGAGAGGTAGGGATCCAGTTTCATTTTTGTTCATGTAGCTATACAGTTTTTCCAGCACCATTTATTGAAAAGAGATTTTTTTTGAAGTCAGGTAATATTATTCCTCTAGTTTTGTTCTTTTTGATCAGGATGGCTTTGGCTACTCTGGCATTTTGTGGTTCCATATCAAAAGAATGAAACGCTGTCATTTGCAACAACATGGATGGAACTGGAGAACATTAGGTTAAGTGAAATAAGCCAAGCATAGAAAGACATAGTTTGCATGTTCTCATATATGGGAGTTAAAAATTAAAACATTTGATTTCATGTAGATAGAGAGTAGAATGATGGTTACCAGAGACTGGGAAGGGTAGTGGGGAGGGGGAATTAAATTGGAAATGATTAATAGGTACAAAAATGTATGTAGATAGATAGAATGAACAATATTCAATAGAAGAACAAAGCGATTATAGTCAACAAGTTATGATATGATTTAAAATAAAAGAGGGGAATTAGAATGCTCCTAAGACAAAGAAATGATAAATGCCTGAGATGATAGATACACCAGTTACCTTGACTTGATTATTATAGATTGTATGCCTCTCTCAAAACATCACATATCCCTCATAAATATATATAACTGTTATGTATCCATAATTAAAAATAAATTTAAAAGACACAGAGTAACTCTTCTATCTTCATTAATGTTATTTTGATTCATTTTTAATGATTAGTTTCAGAACACCCAGATTTGTTATCTCTATCTTTCCAATATTACTTCAACCTATAAATTCTCTGACCAAAACTATACCATTAAGGCATATTTTCTTCAGTAAATGTTTTCTTCATTGATTTGCATTGTTAGCTTTAAATCTGTTTTATAAGTCCAACTGTTTTTCTTTTCTGACTGTGCCTGCCTCTGTATGGTCACACACACCATATCTAAACACACCTCCTAATATCACTTTTGTAATTCAATAGATGACTTTTAAGTTTATATGCATATTTATCATGCTAAACTGGCCATTAGATTGGGGAGACAGCCTAGAGAAATGTCTGGTACTGCAAACAAATGGGAGGAATCAAATTTTAAATCATTAAACTTAGTAGCACTACATGTTAAATTTCTAATGTGGAACTCTAATTACTCTGTAATTAGGAAATAACTCACAAATATATTGGGGGAAAAAGGTTCTTCACAGAGAAATTACTTGCTTATCTCAGGATCAGTGCCAATGTTTTAATTATCTCCCTCCATTACTGACAATGGACAGGAATGAAGATAGAGATGTACTCCAGGTACAAAGTATTAACAAATGAAATCATGCTTGTGGTTAAGTGATAAGCAAGGAAATATATTGTTGGGTTTATTTTTTATTTCAGAATATTACATGGATACAAACATTTAGGTTACATATATTGCCTTTGCACTGCCTGAGCCAGAGGTACATGTGTGACCATCACCCAGACAGTATACAACTCACACATTAGGTGTGAATATGCCCATCTCCTCCTCTCCTTCTCTCTTGCCTGACACCTGATGAATGCTACTGCCATATGTGCATGTAAGTTTTGCTCAATTAGTACCAATTTGATGGTGAGTACATGTGGTGCTTGTTTTTCCATTCTTGTGATACTTCACTTAGTAGAATGGTTTCCGCCTCTATCCAGGATAATACAAGAGGAGCTAGATCACCATAGTTTTTTTGTAGCTAATTACAACTCCATGGTATACATATATCACATCTTATTAATCCACTCATGTATTGATGAGCACTTGGGTTGTTTCCACACCTTTGCAATTGTGAATTGTGCTTCCATAAACATTTGAGTGCAGATGTCATTTTAATATATATAATGTCTTTTTAGGGTAGATACCCAGTAATGGGATTGTTGGATCAAATGATAGTTCTACTTTTAGTTCTTTGAGGTATCTCTGTATTAGTTTCCATAAAGGTTGTACTAGTTTGCAGTCCCATTAACAGTGTATGAGTGCTCCTATCTCTCCACATCCATGCCAACATTTGTTGTTTTGGGACATTTTGATAAAAGTCATTTTCACTGGAGTTAAGAAATATTTCATTGTGATTTTGATTAGCATTTCCCTAACAATTTGAGATGTTCAGAATTTTTTCATATGTTTTTTGAACATTAGCCTATATTCTTTTTTTTTTGTCTTTTTTTCTTCATTGAAGTATAATTTACATACCATGCCATTACTCCATTTTAAGTGTACAATTAAATGATTATTACTAAATTTACCAAGTTGTATAGCTATTCACAAAATCAGTTTTAGAAGATTATTTGTGTTTATTTCTTTGCCCACTTTTTAATGGGGTTCTTTGAATTTTTTCTTGCTGATTTTCCTCAGTTCCCTATAGATTCTAGTTATCAGCCCTTTAATGGATGTATAGCATGCAAATATTTTCTCCCATTCTGTAGGTTTTCTATTTGCTTTAGTGATAGTTGCTTTGGCTATGCAGAGCTTTTTAATTTGATTGTGTCCCATTTATTTATTTTGTTGATACTGTGATTGCTTTTGGGGTCTTCTTCATAAATTCTTTGCCTAGGCAGAAGACTATAAGAGTTTTTCCAACATTTTCTTCTAGAATTCTTATGGTCTCATGCCTTAGGTTTAAGTCTGTTATCCATCGTAAGTTGATTTTTGTGAGAGGTGAGAGGTGTGGATCCTATTTCAATCTTCTATATGTGGCTATCCAATTTTCCCAGCACCATTTATTGAATAAGGATTCTTTTCCCTAGCATATGTTTTTGTCTGCTATGTCAAAGATTAGATGGCTATATGAGGATGGTTTTATAACTTGATTCTCAGTTCTGTTCCGTTGGTCTATCTCTGTTCTTGTGCCAGTACCATGTTTTTTAGTTACTGTAGCCATGTAGTGTAGCTTGAAGTCTGATAAATTGATGCCTCCAAATTTGTTATTTTGGCTTAAGATTGCTTTTGATGTATGGGGTCTTCTCTGGTTCCACATGAAGCATAGAATTATTTTTTATAGATCTGCAAAAAATGACGTTGGTATTGTAATAGGGATTGCATTGAATCTGTAGATCACTTTGGGTAGTATTGACATTTTAACAGTGTTGATTCTGCTGACCCATGAGCTTGATATGGTTTTTCATCCGTTTATGTCCTCTGCTATTCCCTTCCTTAGTGTTTAATAGTTCTTCCTTTAAAAGTCTTTAACCTACTTAGTTAAATATACTCCTAGGTATTTTATTTTCTTTGGTGCTTCTGTGAAAGGTATTGACTCTAGTTTTGGTTCTCAGTTTTACTGTTGTTGACATATATGAATGTTACTGATTTGCTTACATTAATTTTGTAACTTGAGACTTTGTTGAGCTTATTTATCAATTCCAGTAGTCTCTTGGCAGAATTTTTTGGGTTTTATAGATATAAGATTATATTGTCATCAAAGAGAGATAGTGTGACCTCTTCTACCCTCATTTGGATGCCCTTGATTTTCTTCTCTTGTCTGATTGCTCTGGCTAGGACTTCCAGCATGATGTTGAATAGAAGTGGTGGTAGAGGGCAACCTTGTCTGGTTCACGTTCTAAGTGGGAATGTTTTCAACTTTACCTCATTCAGTATGACGTTGGCTGTGGGTTTGTCATTTATGGCTTTTATCATTTTGAGGTAAGTCTCATTTTTGCCTATTTTGTTAAGTGTTCTTATCATAAAAGTGTGCTGAATGTCGTCAAATACTTTTTCTGCATCAATTGAGAGGATCATATGTTTTTTTTGTTTGTTTTTTGTTTTTACTTCTGTTTATGTTGTGAATTACATCTATAGTTTGACATATGTTGGACCATCCCTGAATCTTTAGGAAGAAGCCTACTTGGTTGTGATGAATTATTTTATTGATGAGCAGCAGAATTTGATTTGTAAAGATTTTATTGAGGATTTTTCCATCTATATTCATAAGGGATATTGGTCAGTAGTTTTATTTTTTTTGTTGAGCACTTTCTTGGTTTTGGTATCAGGATGATGTTGGCTTCACAAAACAGTTTGGGAAAAATTCCTTCCTTCTCCGTGTTGTGAAATAATTTACATAGGATAGGCACCAGTTCTTCTTGTACCTGCAGTAGAATCTGGGTGTGAAACCATCTGGTCCAGAATGTTTTTCTTGTAGGAAGTTTTTAAATTGCTGCTTCAATTTTATTACTTAATATTGGTCTGTTCAGGAGTTCTATATCTTCCTGATTGAGCATAAGGAGGCTGTGTGTTTCTAGGAATTTGTCCATTTCCTTCACATTTTTAAGTTTATATGCATAGAGATTTTTATAGTATTCAGAGATGATATTTGTATTTCTGTGGTATCAGTTGTAATTTCTCTTTTTTCATTCCTGATTGAGTTTATTAGAGTCCTTCTTTCTCTGCTTCTGGTTAATCTAGTGAGAGCTCTGTCTATTTTTTTTTTTTTTATCTTTTCAAAGAACCAGCTTTTTGTTTCATTAATTTTTCACATAGTTATTTTGTTATTGATTTCATTTATTTCTGCTCTGATCGTGGTTATTTCTTTTCTTCTGCTGAGTTTAGAATTGGTTTGCTCTTCTTTTTAAACTTCTTTGAGTCAATTCATTAGATTGTTGATTTGTGATCTTGCTGTCTTTTGGATGTAGGTATTTAAGACTATAAATTTTCCTCTGAGGACTGCATTAGCTGTGTTCCAGAGATGTTGATAATTTATATTCCCTTTACCATTTAGTTCTAAGAATCTTTTGATTTCAATCTTAATTACCTTCTTGACCTGAAAATCATTCTTCCACAGGTCATTTAGTTTCCATGACTTTGTGTAGAGACGCGCATTTCTGTTGGAATTAATTTTTAGTTTATTCCACTGTGGTATGAGAAGGTGTATGATATAATTTCTATTATTTTAAATTTGTTGAGACATGTTTTGTGACCTAGGCTGTGGTCTATCTTAGAGAATGCCCCATGTGCTGATCAGAAGAATGTATGTTCATTAGTTTTTGGGTAGAAAGTTCTGTAAGTGTCTTTTAGGCCCATTTGATCTATAATTCTGTTTAAGTCCAGTGTTTCTTTGTCTATTATATGTTTGGAAGATCTGTCCTGTTCTGTCAGTGGGGTGTTGAAGTTCCTGGCTATTGAAGTGCTGTTATTTATCATTTTGTTTAGATCAAATAGGATTTGCTTAATGAATCTGAGCACACCTGTATTGGGTGTATACATATTTAGAATTGTTATGTCTTCTTGTTGGATTGTTTCCTTTACTGTTATAAAATGACCATCTTTTTCTTTCAGTACTTCTGTTGATTTGAAAACTAAGTTGTCTGCTATGGGAACTCCTATACCAGCATTCTTTTGGTTTCCATTTGTGTGGAATATAGTTTTCCATCGCTTCACCTGGAGTCTGAATGTATTGTTGTGTGTTTGATATGTTTCCTCAAGACAGCAGATACTTGGCTTGTGTATATTTATCCATTCAGTCAACCTATGTCTCTTCAGCAAGTAGTTTAAGCTATTCACATTTATTGAAAGAATTGATAAATTTGGTGGATTTCTGTTCATCATGTTGAATAGAATTTTGTTACTTTGTTTTGTGTCTTGAGCCATTGTGGTACATGACCTTTGACCTTTATCTTTTGGATGATTTTACACCAGTGAATATCTATTGTACTGATCCATGACTAATGCAGTTCTGAATACTTTTTGTGGAGTAAGTCTTATTTTGTTAAATTACCTCAGTGCCTGCTTGTCTGACAAAGACTGTATTTCCCCCTCATATAATGCTTAGTTTTACAGGATACAAAATTCTAGGCTGAATATTATTCTGTTTGAGCAAACTGAGGATAGGGCCCTGATCCCTTCTGACTTGTAGGGTCTCATTCGAGAAGTGTGCTGTTGGTCTTATAAGTTTTCCTCTGTACGTTACCTGCTGCTTTCACTTTACCGATCATAGGAGGGCCTCTTTTGTGTTTATTTTGGCCAGTCTGGTGATTATGTGTCATGGTGTTTTCTTACTTTCTTACTTACTTGTTTTCTTACTCTCCCAGGAGTCCTTTGAGCTTCTTATACCTACATATCTGTATTTCTAGCAAGGCCAGGGAAATTTTCCTCAATTATACCCTCAAATAGATTATCCAATCCTTTGTATTTTCTTCTTCACCATCTTGGATACTTATGATTATTATGTTAGGCCTCTTAACATAATTCCACATTTTTTGTAGGCTTTGCTCTTTTCTCTTATTTCTCTGCTCTATCTCTGTGATTGACTTGTTAAATTGTAGGGTGTTATCTTCAAGCTCTGAGATTCTTTCTTCTGCATGATCTAAACTATTCTTTATGTTTTCACTGTGTTTTGTAATTCTTTGAATCAATTCTTCATTTCCAGAAGTTCTGTTTGATTTTTCTTTAATATTTCAATTTCTTAATGAATTTTTCATTCATTTTCTGGACTTTTTGTGATTTCTTTGGGTTGGGTTTCCATTTTATCTTGCATTTTATTGAGTTTCCTTACAATCCATGTTCAGAATTCTTCATCTGTCATTTCAATATTCTGATTTTGTTTGGTATCCATTGCTAGAGAGCCGGTGTTCCCTTTTGGGGTTGTCCTTTCAGTCTGATTCTCCATACTTCTGGATTCACTCACTGATTCCTTCCCATCAGGAGTAGCTGTTGCTTCTTCTCTTTGTATTTTCCTTTTTTTAGATAATGACATAACCAGTTTAATATCTGAGCCAGTAGGTTGGCGTTTATGGGTGAGAATCGATCACATCATGTATAATGAGTCAGTAAATGGAGTTAAAGGGCATGCAAATTGACCTCCATGTTAGTAGATGTCACTTGCCAGGAGGAGCAAGTTGCAATTGTTTTGGGTCCTGTAACCAGCTATGGTTCCTCATGAGAAGCACTCTAGTGCCCCAGATGGAGGGTGGGGCCCTGGGATTTCCAGGTGTGTCCTTATTCTCCTTCTCAGCAGGGGCAGGTTGGGGAGTGATGCTGGGCAGGGCTGGGTTTGGTGAGCTGGCTGTCATGCTCCACCAATGCTTTTAGCTGGTGTCAAAGGTCTGTTCCCTGACTCTGAGCAAAGCTACCAGGGAGGGTCTAAAAGTGGTCCCATTCAACCAGAAAGCATGCATGTGGAGGTGGGGCTGTCTGAGATCTGCAGTCTGGTAGTCTGGAGTAGGCCTCACTTCTTTCTACCCTCCCCTATTGCATGGTTTCTTCCAGGTCTCTGCAGGTAGGCAGGACCTCAAGCCAGCCAAGCTCCCTCATGACTTTGAGGTGGTCTACAGGCTCCCTGCCCAGGATCCCTTCCTCAGCTAGGAGCACAGCCCTCCCATGGGAAGAGCGGTGCCCTGTACCATGCCACAGTAGGACCCACTCTGCACTCTCACCCCTGATCTGCCTGTGTTGTTTTTTAATGTATCACTTATAACACGTGCTGTTAAATCGGTCTATAGTCTATAGAGTTTGCAGAAATTTAAAAGCAATATTACTTTATACAATAGAAGCATTTTTGAAGGTATTCATGCTTATAGCAAAGATGTTAAAATTCACAAGTCCTGAAAGCAACGGGTCTTTACATTCTTTAAAAAATGTCTACACAATTATCCACTTAAATAAATTAACTATATATTGTTCTTCATGCTTCATCCTAGGTTCAAATTCCAATTTCATGACTTAATAATCGTATGACTTTGGAAAAGTATTTTTGTTTCTCCTACTATAAAGTGAAGAAAGTAACTGAAACTGCTTCATCGAATGTTGAAGCATATATGAGATAATATACTTAAGTTCTTAAACAATGCTCAGCTTATGGTTACTTCCATATGTGTCATTTCTAATTATAATTACAAAAATGCTTAAATAGAATTTTGCCCATACTATCTATATGCTTATCCCATTCTTTAAAGAAGACTCAATTTTATCTTTATATCATTATTTACTCATATCTTAGAAGTACATATTGCATTCTCATGTCATGTTAGCAGCTGGTGACTGTACTTCCATGGCTATGTCAGTCAGAAAGGTAATGAAATTACTTGGAAATCCACTGTGGCTAAGAATTGACATCAAAACATTATTTCATGAAAACAAAATTGAGGATGGACAACTTTATTCTCTGAAATTGAATTCATCTTAATTTATAGTATTAAACTTATTTATTTAGCCAGTATATTTATTGAGTGCCTACTATGTACCAAGTACTACATTATATACTAGGGATATAGGAATGAACAAACTGAATTAAAAATTTCTTCCATATTATTGTTTACATTTTATATAGCTAATTTAACAATAGGGTGCCTGACCATAGAGAGTACTGAGCATTGTATAGGAAGGCATGAAAATGGTTAACAGAGTTCTTATTTCAAGGATTTATAACATATCAGAAGAAGGCTTTGATTTTTAATGTCCAAATAGAAGCCAGAAGGCAAGGGCTTCAATAAATTTGAACTGAAATTTTAGTTTAAAGCCCAGACCCTCAAAGAAGCAAAAATATAGTCCAGAAAAAAATATCAGTCTGTTTTTAAAAGTGGAAAACATGAGATTTTGACTTCCTTAGGCTGGGTTCTCAATGGGGCACAAGATACTATAGGCAACACTTTTGCCTATGGGCTTGTCCTCTCAGGATCCTTGGATTTAAATTTATACTACTCTGATGGAGAAATGGTTCAGGATTGAAAGTTTCCCAATTGTGTTATAGAGAAACCACCCTCAATTCACATATTACAGGTTTCTCAAGATTAAGAACAACCAAACATGAGTTCCCAGCTCATAATCAACAATTATAAATACAGAAAGATAAACCTTCTGTTGTTGAAGGTCGGAAGAAAATATAAATACAAAGTAATGTTAGATGCAAAGAATTCCAGGTTTTTGAGTCATCACTTATAAAATATTGAATACAAATAGTTGATATATTTAAAATTAGAAGTCAAAATTTTGTATGTTCATGCACATTTGAAAAACAAACAAATGGAATATCTAGAAAAAATGTTTTAAGTTAAAACTCCGATTTTAGAACTCTGAGGATAATTAGTAGATTATCACAGCCAAAGAAGGACATAAGAATATACAAAATATAACAAAATCAGTTATCTGAATATAGAAATGAAAAGATGAAAACTGAAATTAAAAGAAGTTGAGACAAAGAAGCCAAAATGAGATGCTCTCACATAGAGTTAACTGGAATTTCAGAAAGAGAATGATGGGAATGAGAGAAACACTATTTTACAGATTTTTTATAGTTGCAGAATGTCAAAAATATTCAGATCTAGCAGCCACAAATATCAAGAAAGATAAAGAAGAAGAATATATGTACTATCTTATGGTAGATTCCAAAATGGCAAGGGAAAATTGAAAAATGTATAAGTAATTGGAGAGAAAAGGTTATGCAGTTATGCATTTTACAATCATGTAATGAAAACCAGAATCAGAAAATAATACCCTCAAAATGCTAAAAAAAAAAAGAGGCAAATGCAATCTAACTTTTCTGAGTTCACATTTTTCATTTATACAAATGAGAAAATTAAAAAAATTTCTTTTGACAACATCATTGAAGTTTACTACTAAGAGATGCTAAATAAATCCATTTCTAAAAGATGTATTTGAGGAAGAAGAAAAATGATCTTTCAAGAAAAGTCTGAGAATCAAAACCTAATACTGGACAAAAAATTATTAAACATTCAGGTAAATCCAAATAAACACTGAATACATTAAACAACAATAAAATTGGGGGTTAAGAAAACAAGGGAGCTCTAAGGTTTTGGACAACAACATCATCTAAGATGAGAGATGATCCCAATAGCATTTAAGGTCTTTATTCTGTTTGGAAAATTGCAAAGATATTAACTTTAAATTTAAAATGCTAGTATGCCTTCTTAATTTAATGTAACCCTAGCAAAGTGTAAAAATAATGTAGCTCATTAGTGGGAGCAAATTGAAATAAGAAGATGTTTAATTAAGAAAAAGAAAAAACACATGGAGAAAGCAGAATAATGTAAGATTCCAGGGGATGTATTCCGTCAAAAATTAAAACATTACAGCACATGCTTCTTAAGCAAACATTAAACATTTATGATATAGTTCTTTAGTATTCACATTTGTAGTATAAATAGAAAGAAATATATGGGAATTATATATATATACATATATATATATATATACACACACACACATGTAAAATTTCACCATGTTACAGGGGTACAAATGTTTAGGTGACATATATTGCCTTTGCCCCGCATGCAGAACTTCAAGCATATGTATCCCCCAGATGATGCGCATCACACCCATTATGTGTGAATATGTCCATCCCCTCCTCCCCTCATATGCCTAGCACCAGATGAATGTTATTACCATATGAGCACATAAGTGTTGGTCAGTTAAGTCAGTTAATACCAACTTGATGGTGAGTACAGTTGATGCTTGTTTTTCCACTCTTGTGATACTTCACTTAGTAGAATGGGCTCAACCTCTATCCAGCATAATACAAGAGGTGCTATATCACCTTTGTTTTTGTGGCCGAGTAGAACTCCATGGTATACATATACCACATGTTATGAATCCACTCATGTTTTGATGGGCACTTGGGTTGTTTCCACATCTTTGAAATCGTGAATTGTGCTGCTATAAACATTCGAGTACAGATGTCTTTATTATAGAATGTCTTTTGTTCCTTTGGGTAGATGCTCCATAATCGGATTGTTGGATCAAATGGTAGTTCTACTTTTAGCTCTTTGAAGTATCTCCGTATTACTTTTCAGAGAAGTTGCGCTAGTTTGCAGTCCCACCAGCAGTGTATGAATGTTCCTATCTCTCTGCATCCATGCCAACATTTATTGTTTTGGGCCTCTTTGGTAAAAGCCATTCTAACTGGAGGTAAGTGATATCTCATTGTGTTTTTGACTTGTATTTCCCTGATGATTAGAGATGTTGAGCATTTTTTCATATGTTTGTTGATCATTAGTCTATCTTCTTTTGAAAACTTTCTGTTCATGTCTTTTGCCCACTTTTGGATAGGGTTGTTTGATGTTTTCTTACTGATTTTCCTGAGGTCCATATAGATTCTAGTTATCATCCTTTCTGGGATGTGCAGCATGTGAATATTTTCTCCCATTCTGCAGATTTTCTGTTTGCAAGATAGTTTCCTTGGCTGTGTAAAAGGTTTTTGTTTTTTGTTTTTTTTTGAGACAGAGTCTCACTCTATTGCCCGGGCTAGAGTGAGTGCCGTGGCATCAGCCTAGCTCACAGCAACCTCAAACTCTTGGGCTCAAGCAATCCTTCTTCCTCAGCCTCCCAAGTGGCTGAGACTACAGGCATGCACCACCATGCCTGGGTAATTTTTTCTATATATTTTTGGTTGGCCAATTAATTTCTTTCTATTTTTAGTAGAGACAGTGTCTCGCTCTTGCTCAGGCTGGTTTCGAACTCCTGACCTTGAGCAATCCTCCTGCCTCAGCCTCCCAGAGTGCTAGGATTACAGGCATGAGCCACTGCACCTGGCCTGTGCAAAAGGTTTTTAATTTGATAAGGTCCTGTTTATTTATTTTTGTTGTTGCTATATTATCTTTGGGGTCTTATAAATCAACAAATTTATGATAATGTTTGCTTGCAAGGTGAAGGCTAGTAATTGTGATTGGGGGATCATTTACAAAGAGCAGCTAGTTGTTGTACATTGGGTCTCTAGGACACATTCACCTTATAACTGCAAGTTTGTACCCTTTGACCCCATTTCTTTTACTCCTGGACTCCTGGTAAACACCCTTCTACTGTGTTTCTATGAGTTATTTAGATTCCACATACATGTGAAACTTTGTAATACTGTTATTTCTGTTTCTGGTTTATTTCACTCAGCATAATATCCTCCAGGTTTGTCCATATTGTTGTAAATGGCAGTATTTACTTTTTGTAAGGCTGAACAATATTCCAGTGTGAATGTGACACACACACACACACACACACACACACACACACACACACACAACCATTTTCTTTGTCTTTTCATCCATTGACAGACACATAGGTTGTTTCCATATCTTGGCTATTGTGAAAAATAATAAACATGAGAATGCAAATATCTCTTCAAGATAGTTATTTTATTTTCTTTGGCTATATACTCAAAAGTAGGAATGTTGGATCACATGGTTGTTCTATATTTAATGTTGGAAGAAACTTCATACTGTTTTCTTTAATGGCTGCACATTTCCCAATGCACAATGGCTCCCTTTTCTTCACATCCCTGCCAATACTTTCCTTTCGACTTTTTTGCAATAGCCATCCTAAAATGTTTGAGTTGATATCTCACTGTGGTTTCGATTTGCATAATTAGTGGTATTGAGCACCTTTTCATATACTTATTGAAGATTAGCTGATCACATATGTGTGGGTTTATTTCTGGGTTTTTTATTTTTTTATTTCATTCTATTCATCTATTTTTCTATTTTTATATTAGTGAAATACTGTTTTGAGTACTTCAGCTTTGTAATACAATTTAAAACCAGAAAATGTGATGTCTCTAGCTTTATTCTTCTTGCTCAAGATTGCTTTTGCTATTTGTGGTCTATTGTGGTTCCATAACAATCATAGAGTTTTTTTTTTTATTAGTGAGTATATCATGTAATCTTTAAATCATTATTAAAATATACTTACATATCCCAATATTCTCAAAAGTTATAACTATTCCAGTATCAACCTTTAAGTCCAAAATCCCGTCTACATATTATCAACTGAAAAAGCCCTAAATTTCATCATCTGTATAATTTAAATTAGTTATGGATAAGACTCAGGATGTGATTCATCCTGGGGTGAAATCCCCTCCATGAACCTGTGAAACTTGATGATACAAGGTACACCATTGTATCTTGGTATATCTTGTATCACCAAGACACAAGCGTGAGACATTCTCATTCCAAAGGTAGAAATTGGAAAGTAAAAAGTGATCATGGGTCCCAGGCAAGTCTGAAACCCAGCAGGGAACATTCCATTAAATTTCAAGGCCACAAATAATTGAGTGTGTCTTCATGATCTGTCCTCTGTACCTTCTGCGGAAGCAGCTCCTCTTGGCCCAAGGAGGTCCCATTGGGTCAGCCCTCTGCATCCATGGCTATGCTCTAAGATATATTTTATTATTTATTTTGTCCCATCTCTGTCCCTTTGGTATAAGTTGGCAGTATTTTTGCTGCCATAAAATTCTCAAAAGCCTTGTCAGTTTCCTGGGCAAATTATGAGGATCCAAGCCATCAGACAACAGGCAACCTGGGTAAGTGCATCCGTATCCTGGCTCCTGTAGCAGTGTCTGATTGACTGGATCCATGAGTTATACAAACCTCTTTACCAAACAGGAGTCCAGTCAAACCCTTGATCCTGTTTCTAAGACACTCTGTCTGGGTAGGCTAGGATTTTCCAAATCATCAAGTGCTAGTTCCTTTTTTGCTTAACAGTTCATTCCTCAATTTATCTCTTTCTCTCACATTTTACTGTAAGCAACAAGGAGAAACCAATCTGCACTTTCCATGCCTTCCTGGGAAATATCCTCAGCTAAATGTTCAAGTGTATTACTTAAACCTTTTACTTTCCACCCAACTCTAGAATACAATTCAGCCAAGTTCTCTGACATTTTATACCAAAGATTGCCTTTCCCCCATTTCCTCTGCTGTCTAATTACATGTTTATCATTTCTTTCTAAGGTATTATCAGAAGCACCTTTAGTGACCATATTTCTAATAATAATCTCTTCCAGACTACCAAGACTTTTACTATGAAGCACCTCAAAATACTCTCAGGCCCTGCCCATTATGCAATTCCAAAGCCACTTGCACATTTTTAGGTATGTTTTAGGCCAGCACCCTTTTTTCTGGTACCAGCATCTATAGTAGGTTCCTAGGGCTGCCACAACAAAGAATCACAAACTGAGTGACTTAAAACAACAAGAATTGGTTCTCTCAGACTTCTTCAATAGAGGGCTATTAATAGAAGCCTAAGACCACAAGACCTAACAGGGCCACACACCCCTGAGCCTCTGGGTAGAATGCTTCCTCACCCCTCCCCTGCCTCTGGCAGTGCCCTCTGCCCTTCATGAGTCTTGCCTTGCAGCTGCATCGCTCCAATCCATCTCCGTCATCGCGTGGTGTTCTCCCTGTGTGTCTGTCCTCTTAGAGAAAGGATACAGGCCACGTTGGATACAGTGCCCACCTTACCCCAGCATGAATTATCTTAACTATTAATAATTATATCTGCAATAATGATTTCCAAATAAGTTTAGATTCTGATGTACAGTGAGTTAAAGCTTCAATATATCTTTTTTTGAGGACACTAACTCAAAACAAGATGCTTCAGTATAATTAACATTGGACACTATAGCAGCAGAGGAAAGGGGTGGCTACTCCATACTGGGGTGCTGAGCAAGGCAGTCTTTAAGGAGGCAGTGTTAAATTATCTATATTGTTGAGTATGAATTACTTAAGACCAATATATAGAAAAGAGGGGTTTTTTAAAAATATTCAATACATTATATAAAATATGTGAAACTCAACCTGTACTGCCAGTGGTGGGTTAATATCAGGGTTGCTTTCAGAGATGAAGAGATCCTTAAATTGGCAGGAACATGGGAGGTAGTTCTACCAGTTATTATGGCATGGGTTATAGTTAGACCACCAGAAGAGTAGAAATCCCCCAGGTTAATCGGATATTTATGGCTGGTAAGGGAAGAGGGGTAATGGAAACTGGACACTACCCTCACCTGTGGCAAAGGCACAGGCAGAGAAGCTTTCCAGTGGGGCTTGCGATGTAAGATGAAATAAAAAGAGAGGAGTCTACTGTTGATCCAAGGAGTTGGTGGATCGTGAAGTCAAGGGTTGCAGATATGTGAGGCAAAGGAAGGACCTACATATATGCACACTGGATTTGGTAAGCAGGGTTTTCCTCACGAATCAGTGGAATTTGTTCCAGTGGAATTTGTTCAGCAAATGTAAATGGCAATTTTAAGAATCTTTGCCATGGTGAGAAGGAGAGATAGAATGATGATTGGGGGGATGTTGGGGTGATAAAGTATAGTCCTTTTCCTTAATTTTTAAAAATGATAGACACTGAGGTATATGAATGTGCTTAAGGAGAAAAAATAGTTGAGGGGGTACAAATGACAGAAGGGTAGGGGAGGGGCATAGCTGAATAACTGGGGAATGTGGTTCCGGGAAGCACTGAGATTCAGAGCACAGATGGAGGGATTCGCTTTGGACGGGAGACTAGAGTGATCCAAACTTACTACAAAAAAGGATCTGGCTTTGATGCTATTCTTCAATGGCTAGAAAGTAATTTCCAGTCCTCTTTTATGTATTTATAATGAAAAAAAGGGTCAAAAAATAGAAACTATAGCACAGATCTGATCCTAAATTGCTTGTTTTCTGTGATCCCGGTGGGACACAGCCCCACAGGTTTTAATATGTCAACTCGGTAGTCAGCCTGGACATGAACATTTCTGAGACTCAGATTTCCTCTCCTGCCAGGCTGCCTGCTGCAGTGTGAGGAAAGCTAAGCTCTTTCAGAGCCCTGCCCCGGTCAACAAGAAAAAGGATCAAAAGGGACCTGATCTTCCTCATGGTAATTCATCTCCTTACCATGACTCTGTTTTCAAAGCTTTCTGAATGAAGTTGGGCTTTATTTTATCCTATCTATGTGCATTAATATTTGAATCTGATTCTAAATTAATATACAGAAGATTCTTAAATAACATTCCATAATGTGATAACAAATAAATAAATAAAGGAATCAAAAAATCAAATATTACATAAAGGAATGAAACTAAAAAACTGTAGCCCTCTTTTATGTTTATTTTTATTTTGTAGGCACTTGTCATTATTTGAATTGTTATTAGTTTTATCTGTGTGTTTACCAACACACAAGTTTGTTCACAGCTACCATTAATATATAAAATTTAATATGTAATATGTAATACACCAAAATGATTAATGGGAAGCAAGAACTATTCTATTTTATTGTCATTCATATCTGGTCATGAGTATATGGTGTGTTCACATAACACTGTATGTGGTCTTTCAGGATTTTCCTTGGCTTTCTTTACAATGTTCCTGATTAGACAAAAAAAAAAAAAAAAAATTAAAAGAAAATGTGGAACCTTTGGAAAAGAGATTCTTTACATTCTATCAAAATTAAAACAATCTCAATATCACTAATTACCTTTAAATTAGAAAATATAATAACTAATTTCTATATCTTTTAATTATAGGAATAGTTTTTCTTTTTTGAATCTTTTGATTAAATAAAATAATAATCCCTTTGACCATAGATTCGACCACCCTGGGCAATCTTTATTTCTTTTCTAACTTTCTGACCTAACTTCCTTTATCACATATGTGATACATCTTTCTTTATCTTCTCTGACAAGGTCAGGACTCCTCCTCAGAATTATTTGAAACCCCTTCTGCTTCATAATTTACATGTTGTGTTAGGATTGTTTCATAAACGCCTCATAATTTCAACTAATGGCCCACCTTTATCTCTCCTTTTCCTCGTCTGTTCTCCCTGGTCTCCCCTCTTCTCTCTCTCATCGCCCTTTTCTTTGAGGGCCAGCCACACCCAACCTTCCACTTCCTTCCTGAAGCATTGACTTGATACTTGTTGAATGCTATTTTAGGTCTGAGCTGCAAAGGGCACAGAGCTTAATACACCTTCCCTGTGTTCAAGGATGTCCTAAGACAGACCTACCAGCCAGCTGGCCGCATGGAAAGGAACAGGAACTCTGACAGAGTGCGCACATGGGGACTCGGGGTGAGCTGGGGCCAGTGCTATCTAAATGAGGAAGAGGTCAGCGGAGTCTTTAAAACTGACACATTTTAACTCTCTATTGAATGAGAGAAGGTATTCACCAAGCAGAAAAGGGCACAACGCACTTGGAGCCCCGTGGTGCTCTTTGGAAAGGGACCTGTGGACAACCTAAAATAGGGCAGCACATTTGGTGGGAATGTGCAGGATGACTTCTGTTTCAGCACAGTAGCTGCCAGGAGGACACTGTATGATACTCTAAGAAAGAGAAACATTGTCTCATATCCAGTGTTAATGTGTTGTATTGTGAACAAAAATAAAATCTTAAACCCCCAACCGACTGAATGGACTCCTCTTGGCCAAGGGGATCCCAAAGAAACCTTGAAACTGTGTTCCCAACCATGACATCAGGGGTAGGATCTGCCTCCTTTTCCCCTTTCCCTCATCATCCTCCGTCAAGCCTCCTTTCCTAATGGCTAGATGGAACCTCCCCTTTGGAACGCCTTGCCCCACCCTTGACTTCAATCAGCTGCCTCCCTTTTTGTGTTCTGGCACAACCAGCCAGCATTCTTTCCTGACGAGGGGCACCAAATGGAGTGGGTCTAACCAGACTGCAGAGTATGCACATTAAGGGTTTTCATGTTCTCTGCTTCTTTTGAGATCAGAGGGCCAAAAACTCCACCCCTGCATCATGCTAAATGCCACCATTTTTTTGTATGTGCAACCTATGAAGGGACATGAAATTCAGTTGCACAAGCATAAGTTTCTCCTTTCATAAATATTCATGACTCCTCCTATAGCTTGTTAAATAGATACATGGCCACCCTGCCCAACATAAATTCCTGTTCCTGTTGTCCCTCCCTCAAAGTACAGGCTCCCTGCTTCTGCCAGAGCCTATTGCCTCCCAGCCTGCAGGCCCCCCTGCAGGCTGCAACTCTTTATGAAAAATAAAGATCTCCTTTCCAAGTTTATGAACCTCATTATTTGTTCAGTTAACAGTATCTGGAATTTTCTCAGTAGTGTGGAGGATGTATTGTATTCAGATGAGACTTAAAAGTGAGAGGAAGGGTTAGAAGGCTCCTGCATTAGTATAGTGAGAAATTAAAAGGGGCGCATAACATGTAACAGTGCTTTTAATCAGCATGTTCCCTTCACTGTCACCCAGATGGCAGGCTGAGCGCCCCCATCTGATAGCCTGAGAACTGCTCCCCTAGCCTCTGCAGTGGGTTCTCCCTCCTTCATCTAGCAATGGTTTACAGGTGCCTGCTGTGCTCAGGAGGGGAGGGAACCAGGCAGCAGATGAAACCGAGACTCTGTGCTTAAGGAGTTTATCTTCCAGGGAAGGAGGAAAGTCACTAATTAAGTAAACGTGGAAATAGTGTGTTAGAAGGCACTAGAGTGACAGTGTGCTGCTTTACAAGGAGGCCTCTATGTGGTTGTCAGAGCTGAAAGTGACATGAGGAAATGACAAGAAGTGAACCCTGAGGGTCTGTGGGAAAGATTCCAGGAGACACCCTAGGCAGGAATCACTTCCTGTCCTGAGGCAGCTTCTACACGGAGATGCACTGGGCACTCTGGTTGGGGAGGTCACTGTGTGGGTGACTGCACAGAGATGCAGCAGCCCTGCCCACAGTAAGTGACCAGTGGTGACCACAGTCAGGGTGACTCCTCCCTCAGGACGGTGTTTCTGTACTAACCTGTCAAACACGCCACACCGCCTGGGCTAGCATGTGTGTTCTGAGTCCAGTTCTCCAGCCTGTCTGTTATTTATGGAATCATGCCAATATCCTTCTTATCAATGAATCTTCTGCTTAATTTTGTTTCTGTTGTCTAAATCTGAGCAGCCTATCTGATAGAGGAATAATTTCCTTATAGATTCTGATGATTATGACTTCATACAAACCACAAAGAAAGCGTTGGTATGACTACCTTATCAACATTCTGGGATAAACACATCAGGACAAGGCACAGGCCTCCCCCACCACACACACAAAAGTCACATATGTTTTCCACTGATAAAGCATTGAAAATGCCTCTCCAGATAACCAGCCATTGAAATAATTCAGCATGCTGCCAATTAAAATATTAATGTAACAACCTTAATAGTAAGAGTTCCTTGAAAGACTCATGTACCATCTTGGCCTTGGTGGGCATGCCACAGATACTTGCTGGTGAGTGCTGTTTGCATCATTTATGTTTTGTTCTAATAAAATAGGTGTCTATTTTAAATGGAAAATTCTAATTACTTGGATAAAATTTTGAATTTCATTAATGCGGGTATGGTTATTGCAGATTTTTATAAGCAAATAAAAATTATAAATTATGTTTGTCTAATATAAATGTATCATACATACTTCTTTAAATTTAAATTTTATGTTTATATGATAATAAAATTACTAAACTAAACTCTAAAAATTTAGAAACAATAGTAAAACAGTGGGAAGTAAAATAAAAGTCACTTGTAATCCTGCTATACACAAATGCTGCTATTAAAATCACTTTGATGTATCCATTTCTAGTATTTGTCTAGAAAATGTGTATATTTGCATCTGTCTGTAGATATTTAAACTACTATTTTGAGGTAAAAAAATTGAGATTATACTAAACAGTTTATTTTATAACTCACTTTTGGCATATAGCAGGGAAAATTATTATTAAAAATTGTTTAAGATGGCCTACTAGAGACATCGTTTGCTGGACTGTCCCAGAGGGAAGGAAGTGTTTCAGATAAAACAGAGAGGAGAAAGGACACAGCTCAGGTGTAGATCACAGAGAAAATTGCCGGAGCCTGCTAGGGACCTCTTGGAGGAAAACTGCAAAGCAGAGAAGGAAGAGGACAAAGGGAAAAAAGATATCTGCGAGGATCAAACCCAAAGAGGCTCGGAGCCCAGTGAGGGGTTTAGGGGGGATACATTTTCCTTCCCACACTCCTCTGGTGATCAGTGGGATACCGAATCACTTGGAAGCTTTTCCACCCCCACGAGCCCAAGCACTGCAGTGACCACGGAATTGTGGGGAGAACCTGTGTGATCCCAGAGCTTGGACATTGTCTCCGGGCTTCCCCTTCAAGGAGAGTGGCGCGAGAGCCGGCTTTCTGCCATTGAGACTCTTCTCCTCGTCCGCCCCTCCCCACCCACTGCAACTGGGAGAGCAGTTTGAGCCGAGAATTTGGTGAGTGGCTGCCTCTCCCCAGCTGGTACGACCTCTAGTCTGAGGCTTAAACAGAGAATGGAGCCCACGCCTTTCCCCGTGAGGACCTGCAGTGGAGGCACCTCAGGGTGCCTGATCTGGGAGCTCCTGCCCACCAACGTGTCTTGGAGATGCATGCCAGGGTGTCGGACATGCAGGATGGATCCTGTGACCCACAGACCCGAGCAGGTTGCTGGGGGACACAAGGGGAGATTTGGGAGGTGGACTCAGAAGGCAAGGGAGCCCACACAGACAGAAATGACAGGAGAACACTGTGGGGGCTGAGTCATAGCAATCTGGGGAAGCACTTATCACCCCCCACAAGAAGTCCACGTTGTCAGACTAGGGTGGGTCCTCTGGTGGGGAAGATCCCAGCTTGCGGTCCTATAGCAACTGAGTGCAGTGCTTTCAGGAGTGCCTGTTTGAAACCAGACACCGGAGGGCAGGGGTAACACAAGAGGGGCAGAGCTCACTCCCAACAGCCAGTAGGGGAATTGCAGCCCCTTCCCCTTGAGCAGGCTTCCCACTCTGGAGAGCTTGCCTCCACCCTCCTACCAGTGGCTCTCCTAGAGGCTGGGAAAATGACATTTGAGCCCTGCTGGGGATTTTTTAAAGCCTTCCAGGCTCACATAACCTATCCACACCCAGCCTGGCTCCTCCACCCACCAAATGGGCATCATCCAAGGGATTCAAAGATGTTTCAACATACAGAAATTAATGTGATTCACCACATAAACAAAAGCAAAAACAAAGAGCATATGATCATTTTAATAGATGCAGAAAAAGCATTTGACAAAATCCAACACTCTTTCATGATAAAAACCCTCAACAAACTAGGCATAGAAGGAACATATCTCAGAATTATAAAAGCCATAAATGACAAATGCCCAGCCAACATCCTACTGAATGGGACAAAGTTGAAAACATTCGCCCTAAGAACTGGAACAAGTCAAGGATGCCCACGGTCACCACTTCTATTCAACATAGTTCTGGAAGTCCTAGCTAGAACAATCTGACAAGAGAAGTAAAATAAAGAGTATCCAAATCCAGAAAGAGGAGGTCAAACTATCACTCTTTGCTGATGATATGATCTTGTATCTGGAATACCCAAAGATTCCACCAAAGTAGCCTGGAATTGATAAATAAAATCAATGTACATAACTCGGTAGCATTTCTACATACTAATAACAGTCAAGCAAAGAGTCAAATAAAAGACTCAATACCATTCACAATAACTACAAAGAAAATAAAATGCCTAGGAATATACTTAACAAAGTAGATAAAAGATAAGGAGAACTATGAAACTCTGAGGAAAGAAATTTCAGAGGATAAAACCAAATGGAAAAAATATATCATGTTCATGCATAGACAGAATCAGCATCATTAAAATGCCCATACTACACAAAGTGATCTATAAATTCATTGCCAGCCCCATTAAATTACCAAAGTCATATTTCACAGATCTAGGAAAAAATAATTCTATGCATAATTTGGAACCAGAAAACAGCCCAAATAGCCAAAGCAATCTTAAGCAAAATGAATAAATCTGGAGGCATCACATTACCAGACTTCAAACTATACTACAAGGCTACAATAACCAAAACAGCATAGTATTGGTACAAAAATAGAGACATAGATCAATGGAACAGAACAGATAACCCAGATATAAAAGCATCCACATACAGTCAACTGATCTTGGACAAGGCAGACAACAATGTGTACTGAGGAAAAGAAGCCCTATTTAATAAATGGTGCTGGGAAAATTGGATTGTCTCATGCAGAAGATTAAAACAGGATCCCTAGCTCTCACTACTCACAAAAATTAATTTGAGATCAATAAAAGACTTAGATCTAGGGCATGAAACTATAAGAATTCTAGAGGAAAATGTAGGAAAAACTCTTCTAGATATTGGCCTAGGTAGAGAATTTAGACTAAGATCCCAATGGCATTCATGGCAAAAACAAAAATAAATAAGTGGTATTTGATTACACTGAAAAGCTTCTGAACAGCTAAGGAAACAATCAATAGAACAAATAGACAACCTATAGAATGGGAGAAAATATTCACAAGCTACACATCTGATAAAGGGCTAATAACCAGAATTAACTAAGAACTCAAGCAAGTCAGCAAGAAAAAAACAAGCAACCCTATTAAAAAGTAGACAAACAACATGAACAGAAGCTTCTCAAGAGAAGAAAGACCAATGGCCAAGAAACATATAAAAAAAATGCTCGACATCATTAATCATCAAAGAAATGCAAATTAAAATCACGAGATATCACTTTGCTCCAGTCAGAATGGCTTTTATTAAAAAGTCCAAAAGCAATAGATTCTGGCATGGATACAGAGAGAAGGAAACACTTATACACTGTTGGTGGGACTGCAAATTAGTACAACCTCTATGGAAAATAGTATGGATGTACTTCAAAGAAATAAAAGCAGATTTACCCTTACATCCAGCAATCCCCTTGTTGGGTATTTACCCAATGGAAAAAAGTCATTTTATCAAAAAGATACTTACGCTGGAATGTTTACAGCAGTGCAATTCACAATCACAAAGATATGGAATCAACCTAAGTGCTCATCAGTACATGAATGGAATAATGAAATGTGGCGTATGTAACCATGGAGTACTACTCAGCCATAAAAAGAATGATGAACAGTATGGAGATTCCTCAACTAAAAGTAAATCTACCATTTGATCCAGCAATCCCACTATTGGGTATTTGCCCAAAGGTAAAGAAGAATTTTCATCAAAAAGACACCTGCATTTGAATGTTTACTGCAACACAATTCACAATTGCAAAGATGTACAATCAGCGCAAGTGCCCATCAATTCATGAGTGGATTAACAAAACGTGGTATATGTATCTCATGAAGTGCTACTCAGCCATAAATAAAGATGAATTAATACCTTTTGCAATAATCTGAATGGAATTGGAGACCATTCTCCTAAGTGAAGCATCTCAAGAATGGAAAACAAACACCACATGTACTCACTATTAAATTGGAACTAACAGATGAGCACACATGTGCACATAAGGAAGTAAAACTCAGTGGAAATTAACCAGGGGGGAGGAAGGAGAAGGAAAGGGGAAAAACCCTACCTAATGGGTCCTATGAACACTATCTGGGTGACAGGCACACCTATAGCTGGATCTCAAGCATTACGAAGTGTTCCATGTAATCTAAAAAATTTGATCCCCTTAATATTTCAAAATGAAGAAAATTGGTTAAACAGTTTTGAATGGCAAAATATACTGAAGGTACATACCAAAATTAATCAAACCAATCATTTATATTTAAACATGCAATTCGTTTTTTTAACCATAAAATTTCTATTGGTATTTATATGTATGATTTCTATATATGGCTTATTTTTTTTAAGGTAAATCCTAAATGTGGATTGAGTTAATCAAAGGGTATAAACTTTTTAGGCTTTAACACATGTTGACTGGCCTCTCAGAATTGTGTAATATGTGAGAAGATGTCGTTCACCTAGAAACAGAATGCTTGATGCTTGTGTCATGTCTGCTGAAGTTAGACTCAGTTAAAATACCCAATTATATGCTAAAATGACTCTAACTCTTTTTTTTAAGAGTCCATTAGTGAAGACTTACAACACTAGAACAGATTCATTGATGTGTCATGGTCTACCCAGCTTTTGGATGGTTCAGGAAGGAAAAGAAAAAGGGCCCTCTCTGTTTATAGGACTCTGGATTATCTTAATGGACTCCACAATGGGGATGTTTGAAGAAACAGATAATTATCTTTCATTCTCCTACTGTGCACATTCCCCAGATACCTGGCACAACTGCAGAGCACCAGAGCTGGGAGTGAGTCCCTGGAATTTAAAGAAGATGGGACAGTTTGCAGGAAGGTTCACAGTGATGTTTAGTGATGAAATAAGCTCAAATAGCTCAGTAGTTTAGTCCAGTTTGGATTAGTCTTTCCAAGTTCAGTTGATGTCTGAATCTTTTCCCATGTCCCAAGAAAGCTTTGTGTTTTTGTTTGATATTGTAAAGAAAACAATTCAAAAATTAAGATAGCTGTTGCAATAAAATGTCACACAATTTATGATGCCATTAAGACAGTATGTTGTTCTATAAAGCCCCAGTTCAGTTGATCAAATATCATCAATCAACCAATAAGCATTGAGGAGGCAAACCTTTGTTCTATGTGATGCTGGAAGTCATGCAGAAGTGTGAGACAGGACTCCAGCTGCCTCAATCGTGGTTATGGTAATTAGGAAGAAGGGCACTTGGAGGGATCCGACACTGTCACATACAGGATTGGATTCTTTCCGGTTCCATTCGTGGTTAGTCTTCTGAGTCTAATAAATGCTCCAGGTGGTATTCTCTTCCTCAGCTAAATTTTCTGTTCTGGTTCATTTTGTTTATCTTGAGCATGCATGTGTGTATGTGTGTGTGAGAGAGAGTGTTTATGTATGATGTGTGGGTATGTGTGTGTACGTGTGAGTGGATGTGAGTGAGAGTATAGTCATTTTTAAGCAGAGATATTGTTTTCATCACAAACATCATTGTGTAAATACCTGTTCACATTAGTACCACTGTAAAGAAATAGGCTGAGAGATTGACTTCCTAACTCTTTATTATAATAATTATGTTCTAAATCAATGGTGCTCATTGTCTGGTTTCCAAAGCAACAGCTTTTAGATGACCTGAAAACTGTTTTTAAAATTCAAATTACTGGGCCCAGACTCACTGAAACAGAATCTCTGTACGGATGCATGAAAATGTGTTTCTCCATTGATCAGTTGAAAGATACATGGGAGGTTTCCAGATTTAGGTGATGATTAATTAGCCTGCTATAAACATTTTATGCAGGTCTTTCTATGGACATGTGTTTTCATTTCACTTATTTAAACATATAGGAGTAGGATTACTGGGTCATATGGTAAGTGTACATTTCACTTTACAAGATATTTCTGCATCCCCACCAGCAACATATGAATGTTTCAGTTCTTCATCCTTAAAGGACTTGATTATTGCAAAATCAGCTCATACTGTATTTATTGATTTCTAACTTGCTTTTTTCACAAAAACATTATGTTATTTCTTTCTGTATCACTAGAACGGTGTATGTTTACTCATTATTTCTCATGGCTTCATAGTATTTTATAGTACAGCTGTAATGCTGTTATTTAAACATTTTCAAATTTAGTTAGCCAGAAACCAGATATTTCTTAAACGCTACACTATAGGCATTTTGCAAAGGTCTGGGAAGACAAGATGAATTTCACTGTTTCTCTTCTACAGAAATCCAGACAATAGTGAAGATAAAGGCTACAATATGATTTATAATATAATGGCATAAAACCTAGAGTTATAAACAAAGAAAGTTGTGAGAACAGAGTAGGAAATTAAAGAAGCATTCACAATAAATTTCATAGCAAACATAAAAATTTTGCCTTTTCTTCTTAACACAAGCCTACCAATTTTTCTTTTTTAATTTGGGTTGAGTGAGTTAAGTGACTGGTTAAGTAAGAGAACGTATTTATTTTTAAAGAAAAGGTAACCAGAAAAAAATGAATGCCTTGTGACATTGTATTTTGGTTTATTTAGGAAGAGATAGGCTTTTGCTAATGAAGCTGATGGAAAATGGAATAAAGTTTCCTAATGACTTGATTTTTATTCCATAACGTGTGATTAGCATATGAATACAGGTTGATAGGTATAGTTCATCTTGTTAAAAACTTTTCACTAAAATTTTGAAAAACCAAGACAGGTTATAAATAAAGTCCACAGAGCCTCGCATTACCGAGAACAATGGCACTGTGTTCACACACAGCCTCCATCTGATAGAAAATTCACCTAGTCAGAAATTTTTTTATGTGCTTCTGATTTCCAATACTCTTACAATAATATCACTTTCTCTTTGAAGTCAAATTTTCTGTCTGGCTTTCAAGCAGGCAAAATTTACTACGAAATCATTTATTGAGAAAAAATGTCGTGATTATTTCTTTTCCTCCCTTGGCATTGAAATACTGAATGGAAGGGGAAAACAATTACATTTTAGCAGTGGAAAGAATGATTCTGGAAAATATTTCCCAAATAGGGTGACAACTAATAAGTGAAGTAGCAGAAATTTATTCAGTGCATCCAAGAGTTATTCACATTAAAGATGCCCTTTAAAAGTGTCTTTATGGACACTTTTTTCTACCAAACTATACCAGATATTCTCTTACTTTTTAACACACATATGTACAATATGTGCTCAGATGCAAGTTTTGATAAGAATCACGTAGCAAACAATCTGCAAAACCAATTTAGGGAGAACCAATATGTTACTGTTTGGGTGCCTAACTCCATTGGTCTGGTTTAATTTTAGAGTATACTTTAGCGTAGCTAGAAGAATGAATGTGTCACATATTCCTGAGTAAGGCCTCCATTAAAGATGCTTTTCGCTTTCTTAACAAGAGAGAGTAAGATTTAAGACTGATTTCCTAGATCAGGACTTAGAATACAGCTATTTTATGCTGCCGGTTAACAGTGACACCATATACCTTAACCAGTGTTAAAAATTGGAATTCCCTTTGAAATGAGGTAACTGGGACACTGAACAAGAGCATGTCACCAGAACCCCTGCCATCTGTCCTCCCTGTTAGTGAAACCTGGAGAGCAAGAGTGACACCACATTTCATCAGAAGCACTGACAAAAAGATATGGTCACATGGGTTAATTCCCAGGATCCTGGCTAGAAACATTAACCTAGAAAATTTTGTCAAATTGAATGAAATGCCTACTTCAAACATAACTTTGAACAATGCTTCTTCAAGGTATTCTATGCAAGATAACAGGTTTTTAAACTTGAAATGCTCAGAAAAGTCACTCATGAAATTATCTCATTTTTAAACAAATTGTTTAGGATTCATTGTATGTAGGAGCTACAGACGGAGGGCAGGAGATATCAATTAGGTAGAAAATATACAAATGAAAACACTAAGCCCACATTGTACTGATTTCCATACGGAAAGAATATCCTAGGGTGAAGGGACAGGGGGAAGAGTTAACGCACCACAAAGGTTAGGTTATCCAGAGCAGTGCTCCTCTGAGCAGCAGACACTGGGACTGAGGCAGTCTGAGGAGAAAGAGCAGGCTCGGTACAGACTTAAGGAAGAATGTTAGTGGTTCAGACAGGCATCAGGTCCTTCAGAGGGTGGTAAGTGCAGGGTGAGAATTTGATCACAGATTCAGTAAGATGGCATTGGAGAATTTTAAGGTGGGGAGCGTGATCACATGATTCATGTTTTAGCACTGTGGGACGAATTGGAGTGGTTCACAATGGGGCCAGAGAAACCACTAAGGAAGTTGCTTCAGGAATCCAGGGAAATGCTAGGATTTACACAGCAGGGGCAGCGACGGCCGTGGAGAGAACCATGTGCTTCCATTTCTGTGGAGACCAGACAGACAAGAATGAATGGATAGTAATCGAGGCATGGTAAGAGGAGAGACTACAGCTTGGGACTTGAGCAACTGAGTGGGTGGGAATATACTGAGGCATACTGGGAGCAAAGGCAGTTTATTTTGTTTCTTTATTTACGAAGGGAAAGAATCAATAGTACTATTTTTTGTGCTAGGTTTGAGATGCTTATAAAATATTCAAGCCATCTTGAATAGAGCTCAGGAAAGAGAACAGCGCTTGAGAGCCACTGAGCTTAAGTGAAGCTTAAAGTCATAGGACCAGAAGAGATTGTACAGAGAGCGTCTAGACACAGACTAGAGGACTTGTTCCTAAAACCTGCAGTGCTCCAGCTTTCAGAGATCCTGATGAGAGAGAAACACAAAAAGGAGATGAGAGGGAGCACCGAGTGAGGCAGGAGGAACACTGATAATGTGCACCACCCTCACAGCCCAGAGGATGCAGTGCTCCAGGAACCACGGTGGTGTCTACAGCATCGATGCTGCTCATGTATGCTCTGGGTGTGACGGCAACAAGAGCCCTGGTGTCTTGAAGGGAGCAATCTTAGAAAGGAAGGGCAGAAACCTCACCGGAATGGATTGAGGAGAATCTGTAAGAGGAGCAGGTGGAGACAATGACTATAGACAAATATTTCAGGAAGGTTTGAAACACTTAAATATGAAATAAATAAATATGTATATACACACACACATATGGATAGATTGAATTATTGACTTTAGTTTCATTTACTTGCTTTTTTGTCTGTGGAAGAAATAACTCTCAATATTTTTAATATTTTTAGTCCTTACTTTTAGACTAATAATTCATAATAGCCATTTATTATTCAAAAAACAAGTACCAAGGACCTGAAATGGTTCTCAATGCTGGCTGTAGATCAGAGTCAAACAAGAAGCCTAGTAATGTGAATTTTGGATCCTCTTTATAGACTTACTGAAGAGGAACCTCTCGGGAGGGAGCCTGAATGCCTATACTGCCTTCACAAAACGAGGCATGGCTGTGGGATTGTGTTGAGAAGCTAGTGATGACATAAACTCTGCTTTGAGGAATAGTAACATAAACTGAAGTATCGTTAGCACTCACCCAACAAAACGTAGACAAAGGAAAGCAGAATTGACAGTTCCGAAATAACAAATCTCATTATTATCATATCCACTTTATATTTATATTTTCATATATTTTACAAAGTAGCAAAGAAGTTTAGTCATTTAAGTCATTTAAAAATCTAGGTTTAATTTTGAATAATTAGTTATATATGAATAATAAAATTCAAATGTGTTTAAAAAGTATATAAAATACACTTATTCAAATTCTGGTAAATATATATGGATGACAAGCTATCTTTGTATAAAATGTTAGGTGAAAATTTGAAGAAATATAGCCAAATATATCTAAATGATTTAGTTGAATTTACTTTAAGTTGAACTTAAAGCATTTTGGAAGGAAATTAAGAAAAATAAAATGGCTATATTTAATGTTATTCTATATGATGATGTAAAAAAAACTTCTAATAAAACAATCTTTCGTCATTTCTTGTGTGTGTTTGAACACAAATTTCGAATGTACCTGAGTGGGATTGCTGGGTAGGGCATGCTCACCTGTGCAAGAAACTGCCAGGCTGCCATCTGCAGTGGCTGTGCCACACTGCATCCGGTCATCAGTGTGTGGGTGTTCCTGTGCTTCCCGTACTCACTAGCATTTGATATTGTTGGTTTTTTTTTTTTTCCTTTCCAAACTATATTCATTTTATTTTATTTTCTTATTGTCTTAGCTAGGACTGGCCGAACATTATTGAATATGAGTAGTAAGATAGGACATCTTTGCTTTCTTTCTAACCTTAGAAGAAACATCTAATTTGTTGACATTAAGTGATATGTTAGCAGTGGGATATTTTGTATATGTTCTTTATGTGAGACACGAAGCCTAAAAGAGCCTGGAAGGCAGGGAAATGCCCTTTTCCTGTTAAAGTTCACTCCCTCCAGGAAAATAGGCCTTTTAT
>CAUYRT010086130.1:0-14296 GCA_963574885.1 Lepilemur ruficaudatus | reverse complement strand
CTCCCAAGTACCTGGGACTACAGGCATGTGCCACCATGCCCGGCTAATTTTTTCTATATATTTTTAGTTGGCCAATTAATTTCTTTCTATTTATAATAGAGACGGGGTCTCACTCTTGCTCAGGCTGGTTTCGAACTCCTGGCCTTGAGCAATCCTCCTGCCTCGGCCTCCCGGAGTGCTGGGATTACAGGCGGGAGCCACCGCACCTGGCCAAAAGTATTTTAAAAATGAAATGTTTCATGTATTTGACCAGCTGTCTACAGAGTTAGGCAGAGAGTGGGGTGCACGGCCAACGTGTGGGCAAAAGCTTTCACTTGCAACCACATTGACTCACCAGAAAGTACATTACATCTTTTGTTCATTCAGTGGCCACGTGAGCGGAAAAGTGTTTTCCAAATTGCATACCACAGTTTTCTGAAGCATCTTTGAATGTAGTAGCTCTTTGAAATTAAGTGTGATTTTGACAGACAGGTTTCTGCAAAGCAGGGTGAGAACTTCTTAAGCCATGAATTGGAAATAGGCTTCTCTCCTTCAAATCACCTTATAAGGATTTTCATGTTTGTGCTGAAAGGTCAGTAAAGGCAGTTCCTCATTTACATGGTCTCTTAGCGTTGGTGGAGCCTTGCATGGCCAGCCGGATCTCTAATCTTGTCTATAGGTGGTTGTCACATCCCTTCCCAGCACCAGCAGCTTTCACTCCTCTGGGAGGATCACCGAGACTACCCTGACTGGAGAGAGCTCAGCCATTAACCCTTCCTTGCATGGCTCAGACAGTTTGCTTCGGCACACACATTCCCAATCCCCAACTCTAAAATTTTTCTGGTGAGCTTTTAAAAAAAGAATTTATCTCCTTCCCCAAATGTTGGGGGAATATCCAAAATTAAGATTCTGGACTTGAAACCCTCATATTTAGGAGCCGAAGTTGGTGGAACACTGGAAATAAGATGACCTGTTTTGGTAGAGTTGAATTTTTCCAAGGGTGGGGTAAGGGTGGCTGGTGGTGAAGCTGAACAAGGAATAGACACAAGAAGATTAGGATAATGATGGAGCTGGGATTTGACATTATTGATGCATGATTTTGCTTCTGAATTATAATCTCTAACTTTATTCGTAGATATTTCTCAGTTTTAGAGCAGGAATGGAAATATTTCAGACTTGTTCATTGAAAAGAAACCTAACTTCTGGGTTTTTTTTTTTTTTTTTAAAGATTAGTTTCTTTCATTTTTGACAATTTTCAAAGTCTGCTCATCATGCCCAAACCAGTGCTTCTTTCTTATAGCAGTTTTGTTTAACAGGTGGAGTAAGTGGACTGATTCCACCACTCTCCACCTTAGGCGTGGAAATTCACTAGGTCCTTTAAAATCAGGCACCAAAAGCTGTTGCTCCTCCCAGACTAACAATGAAGGCCATAAATCCACATGTGAGGAATGACTGAACATTAATTTCCAGCCACTCTTCCTGGCGGTTCTGCTTCATTTTAGTGTCTTCTCACCATTCCTGCTCCTTTGAAACAATATGTGATCTTGAAAACTTTGAGTGTAAGTCTCTTGAGGGAAGCAACACTGTTCTGTGTATCTTCCTGAAGACTGATGAACCTAAGGGAAAGTGGTGGGAAAAGATTGGTCAGAGATACTTCAGGAATGCAGATCTCTGCTTTAACCTGTGTTCTTAGAAACTTTATAGACCACGGCAATAGGAACTTAATATTCCTGGGTAGAAATGTAAAAAAAAGCACTGGAGATTTTACCTATTATGGAAACTGAAAAAACCAAAATCTTTAATTTATTATTATTATTATTTCGATAGATTTAGGGGGTACAAGTGTTTGTTACATGAATGAATTATATAGTGGTGATGTCAGAGCTTTCAGTGTATCTGTCACCAGAATAGTAAGAGTGCCTGATTTTTGTATCAGGACTTTTTAAATAGCAAGTGACAGAATGCTCAATTCAAAAGGACTTAAAGGATATTTGTTAGCTTATAAAACTGAAAACTCCGGGAATCTGGTTTCTTTGGGCACGATAGGGCTCAAATGATTATCACTGGGACAAGATGTTCTCTCTTCATTTCTTCTCCCAACCTTTTTGGCATTGGCTCTGTTCCTTGATAGTCTCCTCCTTTTTGGCGTGGCGTCAGCCTCGTGCTTTGTCAGATCAAGTACCCTATCACTCAAGCTCAGGTTCTGAATCTAGCACTGCTTGGACGTGACTGCCTCCGTTCCAATGGTGTTTCTAACTGAACCAATCCCTGTCTCCAGGGGAAGTAGGTAATCTATCTGATGGACCAAGCAGGGACCACATGCCACTCCAGAATCTGGAAGTGAACTCAGCTTCACAGAAACCATGTGGTCTGTGATGAATGAAGAAAAGGTGAATCCCCATAGAAAGATGGGAGTGCTGCCGGCAAAGTAGGATGAAAGGATTCTGGGGGATCAGAAACAACAGTGGCCTTCTCTGTCCCTACAGTACTTTCTTCTGAAAGTACGTTTAGGAAGAGACCTGATATGCACAAGATCAAGGTACCTGAGTAATATCATAATGATCAGCTTCTATAGACTTCCTCCTCATTTGGAATTTTTTAAAAAAATTAATATACTATATTGCACAGCACAACTCTATGCTAGATTTACTGATGACAATGCAATTATTAAACGTCATGTATATGATATACTTGGAGCAGCTGTAGGAAATGCGTGTTTATAACTCTCTTGACAACTAACATGAAAAGACCAACTGAGGTCATTTGAAACTTGTAAAATGCTTTGAGTGACTAGACATAGTCTTACATTAAGATTGCTAGCAAAATTTTGAGAAATGCGCAAGGGACAACAAAATGTAGTACAGGAAAGAAAGGGCAATTCTAATGGATGCCTGCTGAGGTTAAATGATCCATTATGTATCAATTTTGTGTTATCTCGACAATTCTGCTATTAAAAATGTTTCTCATATCTAAAGACTATTGTGCCATTTTTTCTTATTATAAGCCTATAGCCAAAAAAGGAAATCGTAGATTCTGCTGACATCCTATTTATTCTTTGGATTTCACTACTTCAAATAAAAATCTGTCAGTGTTTCATTTTTTTTTTTTTCTTTCTCAGCTTCTCTGAGTACTGGATCAAGCTTTTATCTCCCCTGTGAATGAGATCTATTTTGTAAACAGTTGGCATAGCATTGTTGACAGCTCAGACAGGTTTTGGAGATTCAGGGGGAAGAAAGAACAGAAAATCACTGGCGAAGTCTGCATGGGTCCAAAAGTGTGAAATATATTTTTCGCAGTGATGTTTTGGATTAAGTGTTGCTCTTTATCTGGTCATCTTAAGTAGGATAAACATATATGCATATGCACACATATGTTGTATTTGATGTAGAGGCATTAATATTTGAATATCAGGATATACACTTTCTACACAGTGCTGTCAGGTGGGGTATTTGGATAGAATTAAACTAATTCAGCCAAATGATCGATTTTATTTTTCCTCCCCTCAGAATCACTATGTGATCGAATGGAAGCAACTTAATTGGCTGGTTATTTTGGTGTCATCTAAGAACATCATGCCCTCTTCCATGGCATAATTTGAGCTTGATAATTTTCCATTCAAAGAGCTGTGTCTTTGAATGTACAATTTTATTTTATTTTGTGGTCAGGGGTAATTGGGCCAAAATTGAAATTTAATAAAAATGATGGCAATAAAAGTCACAATGTTAAAATGGCATTGTGGCATTGTGGCATTTTGCAAGAGTACCAGGAAGATGAGAAAGCATTTCTGGGAAATACTCAAATGGGTATTAGAAAATGGCCAACTAATTTTTAAAATGAGAAAATAAACACTGTCTTCTACAAGTATGACTATAGATAATATAAACTGCTGCTTGCTTCCTTTTCCCCAGTCGGCCCGGGAGAACCCATGTGCTCATCTAACACTTGTTGAAGTAGGTTCAAAATCACTAACAAGCCTCTATTGAGTATCCACGGTGTAAAACACATGTGTTAGGCCAGAATGTTACAAAGTAGCAGAAAGATTTCTGTTCTTGAAAGGCTTAAAAGAAAGTTGGGGAAATAGGAAATATAGAAAAACGTAAATATCACTTTTAAGTAATACACGTTACGTACATAATAATATAGATCAAAGGTCAACAAGTGTTTTTTTAAAAGGACCAGTTAGTAAATATGTTAGGCTTGTGGGCCATTCATGCTCTGTTGCAACTATCCAATTCTTGTAGCACAAAAGCAGCTATATAAATGAGTGAGTGTGATGATGTTCCAATAAAACTTTATTCGTAGACACTGGAATTTGAAATTCACATATTGTTCACGTGTCATGACATATTAATCTTCATTTGATTTTTTTTCCAACAATTTAAAAATGTAAAACCCATTCTTAGCTTGAAGACTACACAAAAACAGCAAAGGGTCAGATTTGGATGGGGTGGGGCATAGTTTTTTGATGTATAGGACAAATAATAAGTGTTTTGGTTTATAGGGGTGTAAATATGTAACATAGTCATTGTTGATGTTTCTCATCTTAGAGGGAAGTCAAATATATAAAACAATACACTTGATTTTAAGATAACTAGGTCTAGTCTTCAATTATTTTTTTTGCAGTTAACTAATTGATTATTTAATTATTTTCAGTGGAAGCGTTCTCGGTTAGGGCTGAAGCTCAGATGTACTTGCGTGGGCCGCTGGAAGATGGTTTGGTTTGGCTACGCATAAGGGTGGTGTATAAGACCGCAGTGAGAGAGGAAAGCCAAAGAGTGACTGGCACCCGGAGACTTGAGTTCTGGGCTGAGTGGGCCACACTTCAAGGAAGAGGTATCCTGGAGGTTAGTGAGCAGGAGAATAATCCGATCAGAGTTGCACTCTAGGTGGTTTAATGTTTAGACCAGAAATAAGAGACGCAAAAAAAAAAAAAAAGTAGGGTAAGGCAGCTAACATGACCAGACTTCTCTTACACGTCAGAACCTCCGTAGGTGTAATGTTAAATCATTTCTCCGTTTAGTGGAATGAAGGGAAAGCCAGTGTGTAAAGTCTTGCAGGGATAATAAGAGAAGGGAAAGGTGCTAGAAAAATTCCATACTCTTTTGCTTCAGATTGAATGGATAAAGGAAAGGAAAGAATCAAAGATAATTCAGTGTTTCCTAGCCCAGGGGACTGAAAGAATGGTAACAGGGAGTCAGGAGGAGTGGGCTTTTGGAAAGAAGCTTGAGTTCAGAAACATGCGCACAGCCCAGCAAATTAGTGCAGGCCAACAGACTCGAGTTGCAAGAGACTGAGCTGGAAATTCATGGCTCTCTTAGTGAATACTGTCTGGAGTTGATTCTAAGAACTCTTTCTGCATGGCTTCAATTAAGGACCCTTGAGCTTTGCGGCTTCACTGACCATGGTGGGCATGAGAGAGACTGGTCACGTGTTGTGGGTTGGTGAAAATGTTCGAATAGTTAAACAATTTTAAGATGTTATGGAAAAATACATACACACACACACACACACACACACATAGACACTCACACTCAGACACACAACCACAAAAATTGTCACATTGAATTTAGTAATTCCAGAAATTGGATGTATTACAAGTGGCAATTCTTTGAGTTCAGATTTAAATATGTCAAAATCCGTATGTTTAACACCTTTGTTTAACATATGTCTCCAACATAATCTGCTTTTTATTCCCCTAACATTTGGTTTGTAACTACTACAACAATGAAGTTACATATCTGATTCATAGACGCCTCATTGTTTTAGTTTGCTGACTTGAAGCGCCTCTTGTTATTCCGAATAAAACATTCTTCAAAAGAACAAACAGTTTTTGACTGATCCGTGCCCTTCCCCTTAAGTTGCTTGTGTGATTAAATAGATGTTCTCACTGCTCCACCGGTCTTTTCTCTGAGTAGCCCGATTAGTCTGTCAGCTTTGATTACTAATCTGCCAACATGTCCACATTTTCTAATTCAGAGAATTAGTCACAATTGCTCGTGATGCCCGTCTTCAGCGATTTGCTTTATTGGCGTCCGTGAATGCCGAGGAAGACTGGCTTTAAGTCACAGTCCCCGGTATGTTCATATTTTCAAAGTACTGGAGAGCTCACACGACTCTCCTGAGTGCGCATAGAATTGGGAAGGAGGCGTAGCCCCGGCTCCGGTTAGCTGTGTGACATCAAGAGGCTTTTTCTCATCTCTCTTCATGTCCCTCCTTTTTGCTCCCTTCCTTCTTTCTCTACTTTCTTTCTCCTTTTTCCTTCCCACTGAAGTGCTCACTGCAGCCAGGCTTAGATGAGGAAAACAGAAGCAGCTTTCAGTCTTCCAAGTAGGAGGAGTTTTCACACAGGAAGACAGAGGTTTTCACAATTGCGGGATGGGCTGAGGAAAGGGAGGTCGGGGAAGGACTGGCCCTGGTGTCCACAGCCAAGTAGAAGGTTCTCCAGCAACAATGGCTTCTCCTTCTTAGTTTGTGCTACAGTTTGGATATTTGACCCTCCAACCCTCATGTTGAAATTTGACCACCAATTTGAGGTGGGGCCTGGTGGTGGCAGGTGTTTGGGTCATGGGGGCAGACCCGGCATGAATGGCTTGGTGCCCTCCCCACGTGTTCGTGAGCGAGTTCTCACTCTGTTCCCGTGAGAGAGCTGGTTGTTAATAAAAAAAAAGGCTTGGCACCTCCCCCCCCCCTTGCTTCTGCTCTAGCCGTGTGATCCTTGCAGGCCGCCTCCCCTTCACCTCCAGCTGCGAGTCAAGGCAGTGTGAGGCCCTCCACAGAAGCTGAGCAGATGCCGGTGCCATGGTGCTTCTTGTACAGCCTGCAGATCCGTGCCCCAAATAGATCTCTCCACTTTATAAATTACTCAGTCTCAGGTATTCCTTTAGAGCCACACAAATGGCCCAAGACGGTTTGCCAAGACATGCAAATGCCTCTCGCCGGCAGATGCTAGCCTGGAACAATATGGGGAAAGGAATCCTGGAAAGTACAGCAATGCAGGAGATCATATAAATGGGAATGACAATGACATTGAATTGACAACACTGACACATTTGCTGAACTTCTATCAAGCCAAACAAAGATAAATGTGGTGATTTCTATCCTCAAGATGCTGACAGTCTGGTTAAATGGACCATATGTTAGTTTTCTAAGATGGTAAATTTTACTGAGCAACTATGCCAGGATGAATCCTCACCATCGAGCCCTGTTGGAAAACATTATTAAGGCAGAACATTGGTTATATAATAGTTCATTAAGTCCTCAGTTCTTAACAGACACTTATAGTAAAGCCTGACATACAGCAAATTACTAGAAATAAAAACACTGTCCCTCAACGTAAGTAGTAAAATGTCACTACATTTTCAAGGTGCTTTTAAAAATATTATTATTACATTTTTCAGGTCATGATTAGGGAATAAATTATTCTTGGATTATAATATTCCCTTTGAATGGGTAAAACCTCCCATTTATAAGTAGGGTAAAATCTTACATGAGTATAACTTCATAAAACTTAAGAGCAGCTCTGTTCATGTAAGTAGCATGTATCATTACATTGCAAAGAAGCTTCCAGATGGAATTTAGTGCCTAGAGATTACCGAAAATTCAGTGACATCGGTAAGTTTCCAGTCTTATTTCTGTCAAGTGTGGATCGCTCTGCCATGGAGGCATATCGTATGTTGAAAGATATGCATGGGGTACAATGAGAAATTAGCTATGTAAATTTAAGCCAGTCATTGCATTGCATTGTATGTTGATAAGGCTCTACTGAATCTTAGTGGAAAGTTATGTGCTTGTGGCAACAACAAACGATCACATCTCTATACAGCCTCCCTCAGTGACTCCCGTTTTAGTCATCTTGGCTTGCCGTAACAAATTACCATAGACCAAGTGGCTTAAACAACAGACATTTCTTTTCTCTTAGTTCTAGAGGCTGGAAAGCGCAAGATCAATGTTCTGGTAGAAACTTTGGTTTCTGGTAAGGGCATTTTTCATGGCTTGCAGATGCTGGCTTTCTTGCCTGTCCCCACGGGGCAGATACACACACACACACAGAGATCTTTCTCTTGTTATAAGGCCACAGTCTTATCGGATTAAGTGTCCGCCTTTATGACCTCATTTAACCTTAACTTTAAGCACCTCTCCTATCACCAGATCCAATCACCTTGGAGCATTGGGAGTTAGGGCTTCAACATATGAATTTGGGTGAGGGGAGCACAACTCAGGCCATAATAGCTCCCATTGCTCACATGCAAGATAAAATCTTAGCTCTGCAGTACGGCCCAAAGCTGGGCCCTCCAACCTCAGAACTCAGGGCTTCTTCATGTTGGCCTTTTTTCCCCAGTTCTTCCTTAATTTTGTCTCTCTCGCTTTCTCACACCTGGGCGTCTTTGTAAATGTTATTTGCTCAAGTAGAAACCCTATCTTCCTCTTCTGTTCCTCATCATCTGCCGTGATATCCCAAACCAAGCTAATTTCTATTCACTTTTTAGTATTGTGAGTCCTGCCAAGTGCTGTGTCCTTTGTGTTTCCATGGGATCCAGTGCTTACCTCTTTTTTTCCACCTAAATTTTTATTTTAATGATTTGGTTGTAAGTGTTCTGCATGGGACTAACAGCTCGTCAAAGGCAGAGGCTGTTCTTATGCAACTTGGCATCCTTAGAGCCAGACAGAACTCCCAGTACATAGTAAATGCTCATTAACGGGTAAATGAATGAATGAACAAAGTTTGGGAGCAGGCAACTCCTGATCACAATGATAAAATTAATAAAACAGAGCTAACCTTACATTCATCCCCATTTAATTGCTTTATAACTATAGCAGCGTTACAACATTTTTATCATAATTCTATAAAAAGGATAGGAATTATAGATCTTTCATAATGTTTTCCCCAGTGCCAAGTATTCTACTGGGGCCCACTGTACAATCTGCAGTGCTTATAATAATGAACTAGGCCAGCCAATATATATATTTTTCCTCCCAATTAATTCACTCTCCCTGGTTTACCTTGCAAACCCAGCTGCCGGGAGAAGCTCTGATGGTTATGGGGTTAAAGAGGAAATGGTCATAATTTTTATTTAGTGTTTTCCATATAAATGCACCTCATTATCTGCTGTACCTCATTATATATGATCTATTTTATGACCATTTAATTCTCCTTGGCAGTCCTGTTTTTATTCTGTTATGCTTGCTGTCTAAACTCTCAACTTTATGACTCCATTACCCCTGCTCTCTGCTGCCTGCTGTCCCACTCCCGCTGCTGGGGTGGATGGTGTAACCCTGCTGTTTGCCAGGTCAGCATTCCTAATGCATTCCCTGCATCCAGACAGGCGGCAGCGCAGGGCACGGCAGCTGAGTGTCATGCTTTCATATCACATCACTAGACTCTCATTAGATACTTGGGAGAGAAATTACCAGCGAGGCTTCTTCAGGCACAATAGCATTAATGAAGTTAGAAAATGACTCCCACAGATGCTTGACACTCAATCAATCCTCCTTAATTTAATTACACTCCTGAACGAGAGACAAAAGAGATGCTCTTGTAGTCCATCCCTTGCTTTTTACTTCCTCATATGCTTTGCCTCCCTTCTGACTGACTTAATCCTTGCTGGGAAATGTCAATGTAATTAGCATACGTTATAATTATTTAAAAGTGGACTTTGTTAAAATACCTTGTGTCATTTTCCACTTCTCTTCCCCTACCATACTGGAAGGACTTGAGAACTCTCTATGTACATAGAGTAGGGAGCAATTGCGCTCTTACAACCTTGAGAACTCATCCACGTCTTATGTCTCTGTAATTAAGGATACTGATGATACGTGTGTGTACAACTTTATGTCTTGATATTTTGTTCGCCAAGATATTTTCAAGGGCTTATTCTGACGTTAAATAGATTCCAGGAAATTTTATTTTTACTAGCCTCAAAATGGTAGGATAAGCTTATAAAGTGCCAAAATTAAAATAACAACTGACACTACATGGTACTTTACTTGTTACAAAGTCCACTCATGTATGTAACCTTGTTTAATCCTCACGATGGCTTAGTAGGGTGGGTATCGTTGCCATTTTGGAGATAAGGGACTTGAGGCAAAGAACGGTTAAGTGATTACCTGTCCAGCGTTTCACAGTCAGTAAACAGGAATCCTAAAACATTGACTTTCATAATAAATAATTATTGTCATTAAACATGTGCCAGGCATTATTCCTGGCACTGAAGAAGTTGCAAATAAGTGGATGGCCACAAAACGGTGTGGCACTGCTTGGAGAGAGGCATGCAAAGAAGGCAATGGGAGACATAGAGGGGAACTAACCAGGCCGCAGTGACCAGTGGCGGAGCAAGTAGAGCCCACAGATGCTAACGTGTCTGGAATGTATATTGAAGTCAAAGGGAATCATGGAAAAACTTTTTTGTCCCCCTCATGAGTAGTGTCATTGGTTTGAATTTTAGAAAGAGTTAAGTCAGTTTTAGTAGGGGTCGTGTCCATAATGCCTCCCAGGGTGGGTATTGCTGCCTGACACTGGCGTAGTAAACACTGGAAGAGAAGCAGGATTGGGAGGGAAGATTCTAATTTCCATGTTGAACTTAAGTTTTCTTTTTGAGGGATATCCAGGGGGGTCTATTTGACTGTAGCTCAATAGGAAGATCTGAGCTGGAGACATGGTTTGGGAGATACCATTGTAGAGATGGAGGTTAATGAATCCTCTCACTGAGAACGTGTGGGGTGGGAAGCAAAGAGTGCTGAAGTCGAGATCAATAATAATATTGCTGGGAGTGTTAACAGTGAATGGCCCTGACCCCTTGAGAGGAGACATGTCATACTGGTCACCGCTGCATGCATTGACACTGTGCCCTTCAGGAAGTAGCAGGATAAGGTAGAAAGTGTGTTTGTTGTCTTGGCTTCAAAACACTGAGGTCTTGCTCTTGCTCAACCAATGGCTTCCCTGTGGAACCTAGGAGGAAAAACCCCCCTTCCACTCCGAGTCTCAGTTGTCCTGTCTCTGGAGGTGAGGGGCCATAGTGGGCTCCCCTCTCAACCTTGTCACTTCTACTATTGTGTGTGACAGAGTCACAATGACCAAGACTGTAACATGAATGGTGGAGACTGAAGTAGACAGGTACACAGTGAATCCCCCGCATTAAATCAGAGTAGCTCTTCCCTGCATGGGGAAGCTCATATGGACCGATATACCCTCCTGTAACTCTGAGCTCCAGACATTTTCTGATGAGATGAGGTTTGAGAGCTGCTCCTCACCTTTCCCCTGCATCTCATTTCCCACTCCCTCCTGATTGATCCCTGGATTGCTCCCCTTCTGCAGTTGGGGGGTGAAGTGGGCAATATCACTGACAACTGACCTTTGTGAAATGATCAAGTATATGTACATATTGTGTATATATACACAAACATAGAATCTTGTATTATAATACAATATTATACAAAATTTAATAGATAATATCACAGAGAGAGAGAGAGAGCACCATCATTTATTGAGTGCTCATTGTATATGCTAGCATATCTACAGTATACCTATAGTAGCTCATTTACCCTTCAAAATAACCCTGTGCATTAGAAATTATTTAATCCAAGTTTAAAGCCAAGTTTGAAAAGGTTCAATAACTTTCCAAAAATGTAGTAAGTACATGGCAACATGGCAGAATCCAAGTTTGATTCCAAAGTCTGTGCTCTTAACCATCCTATTTTATTGCCTTTAATAGTGATTGTATTAAAAGTAACTTAATTGCTTTTTAAGATAATAAATTCAATAAATTCAAGGAAATCTTATGAAGATGCCTAAAACTGGATATCTGACTTTTATGGAAAATGGCAGCAATGGTAGCAATACTCACATAGTTTATCTAAGGATTTTTGACTTTTTGCTTTAAAAAAGTTTATGTAGTCTTTCATTTGATGTTATATTTCATCTTTTGATTATTTACTTTGCTAAAGAGGATGTGATTTTGATTTGAAACTTTTCTCAGGGTCTGTTACATATTTATGATACTTGTTTGTAGTTCTTTGAAAATAGCATAGCATGGCTGATCTAAATCATTCCCCCCACCCACTAATCTGAAGTTGCTGTCTGTTTCTTGTCCTGTATTTTGTCTCCATCTGTGAAGGAACGAAAGACTCCATGGGGGACCATTTTTTCTTAACAGAATCCATCATAGATGTGTAACTTGCTTTGCACAAGGAGTAGTTTCCCCTCAAAAATTTGCACAGAAACTAGGGTTGCCAGATAAAATACAGGAATCCTAGTTAAATTTGTTCAGTGTCTATTTTTACCAGCAGCATGATTTTGGCAAATGTATTTACTGGCTCTTAGCCTCAGTTTCTTCATCTGTAATATGGGGGTAATACTACTACCTCATAGGGTTGCTGTGAGGATTAAATCAATGTATGCATGAAAGAATGGTGCCTGGTCAATAATAAGCTCTCAATGATAGCTATTACAATAATTGCTTACTACGCACTGGAGATAGAAAGATGAATATAAATGATCTCTGTTCCCAGTGAACGCATAGTCTAACAGAGGAGACAGAGATTAAACATATGATAGGAACGGATAGGACTTGCTCTAGAAGTGCAGAAGAAACTCAGCTTCCATAGGGGTCTGTGTCTCCAGCCCAGGCCATTCTGCTGAGCACCTGATCTGTGTATCACTCTGCTTTGTGGCTGTCACCGATGGATGCTCCAAAGGAAATCCGGCTGCCATTTTTTATCCTGTTGCTGGAGGGAAAAGCTCAAGTGTCATTCTAGTGCCTCCACCTCATCGTTGCCCAATCAATCACCAAACCTGGCAGCTCCTAGCTCTTTAATATCCCTCACAGCCAGCTCCTTCCTCCCTGCATTAAACTTTGCTCGTATCAGCTTCATCTTCCCCTAAATTATTGCCGTACCCCCTCCTGCCCCATCTCAGTTCCTCTTCCTTCCAGGATTTTTCCTCCTACTTTCTTGTCCACGCTGCAGCTTGAAGGCTCTTTCCAGAGCTCAGAACTGGTAGTATTGTTCCCCAAATGAAAATTTAAACAGCTCCCGATTGCTTTTGTATGAAGTCCAGGCTCCTTAGGCAGCCAGGGATGCTCTTTACACACACAGCCTCCCTGTCTGACCCCCTGCTGTTCCCGCCCTCATTCTTTCAGACACTTCCTAGGTTCCTAACAGCCTGGCATTCCCTGAATGCGGCTCTGCTCTGTCTGTCTCACCTCCGGACCTTTGCAATGTGCCTCTGATCTTTTTCTTCCTGCCTTGACAAAGAATTAATAGGAACTTTTTATTCCAGACCTGGAAACCTGAAAAAAAAAAAAAAAGGGAGGGGAGCAAAATGCAATAATTCACTCATAGCATTTTTATTTCCAAAGAGCATACACAAGAGACCATTCTCTTCTCACGCCTTCCTCATTATTTATTCTTTTCTATTTGGTGTGGATGTGGGGATCCAATCGCTTGAAGTAATAAGGTGTGAAATTTACAACATTTTAAAGTAAATATGAAAGATCTACAAAAATACAGAATTTTAGTTTATTAATTTTTTCAAGTTGTAGGAAAGATACGAGACATGCTTCAAATCTGCACTTTTTATTTTAAAAATATCGTGCTAATAAATCCTAAAGCCACACTATTAAGGCTTTGAGTAAAACCGCGATTACTGTATTCTCTCTGAAGGAGCAGAGTATGTAAATGCCAGCCATTCCTTATTAATTCACTCTTTGATGATCTCAAATTCAGTACCCTTGGTTCCATTATCTGGGATAATTGATGTGTACTGTGTCATGGTTCTCCTTCACTTTGGATTATTAACAATCTCCATGATATGCTCCTACGACTTCAACTGATATTTTTGCTTATCTCTTGGAAACTAGGATGATTATTGGTTATTTTTTTCTAAACTTCAAAGTTAACCATTCTCAAAACAAACCTACTTTAGGAGTATCTCAACATGTACATTTTTATATATTTTTAAAGAACAGTTGTGTCAAGGAGCTTGCTTGATTTTTTTTTTTTTGGACTTAAGGCAATGGCCTGATTAGATTTATTAACAAGGACCTTTCACAAAATAATATTAAAACACACCACTACTTTAAATTCTGATGAAGTGCTTAATTGAAAAAAAAAAATAAAGCACCTGAAAATAAATGCTAAAACTCCTCTATGGGTCAGAAATCTAGTTAATGAGAATCAGAGTCCTTTCTCTAAAGGACAGTTATCCTTAAGTAGCTTAGCTAAGTAATGATCATGAGAATTATATACTGGCCTATGAAAAAGGAGTTAATTGCATTTTCTCACCTTCAACTGAGCAGATACACATATCATAAAATCCACTACT
>CAUYRT010086128.1:0-21333 GCA_963574885.1 Lepilemur ruficaudatus | reverse complement strand
GATTCTCAGTCCTGTTCCAAAGATCAATGCTTCTGTTCTTGTGCCAATACCAAACTGATTTGATTATTATTGCTTTATAGTACAACTTGAAGTCAGGAAGACTGATGCCTCCCAGTTTGTTCTTTTTGCTTAAGATTGCTTTTGCTATCCAGGAACTTTTTGAAGTCCCCTTGAATATACAAAAAATGAACCCCAACTTTTATCTAATTATAAAAATATTTAATATGAAAAGAACCATAACCTAAACACATAACCTAAAACCACAAAACTCCTTAAAGAAACAATGGGAGAAATATCTTTAAAATCTTTGTGATTTTGGATTAGGCAATAATTTATTAGTTTGTCCAAATGTGCAAGTAATAAAAGAAAAACTGATAAATTACACTTCATCAAAATTTAAAATTTTGGTCTTCCAAATATACTGCTAAGAAAATGAGAAAATAGTGCCTACTTTGGCAGCACATATACTAAAATTGGAATGATACAGAGAAGATTAGAATGACCCTCCACAAGGATGATGTGCAAATTCATGAAGCATTCCATATTTTTTGATTTGCATTTCCCTGATGATTAGTGACATTGAGCATTTTTTCATATGTTTGTTGTCCATTTGTCTATCTTTTGAAAAGCTTCTGTTTATGTCTTTTGCACACTTTTTAAGGGGGTTATTTGATTTTTTCTTGCTGATTTGATTGAGTTCTTTTGTAGATTCTAGTTACTGGCCTTTTATCTTGTGTATAGCTTGTGAATATTTTCTCCCATTCTGTGAGTTGTCTGTTTGCTTTGTTGATTATTTCCTTGGCTGTGCAGAGGTTTTTTAGCTTAATCTTGAAGCATATCAGAAAACTCTGGGAAAAGAACTTCATCAAAAATCCATGGGCTCTTCCTTGTTAGAACTTCATACAATTGACAGAATGACAGAACAAGGTGAAAATTAAAATGTTCAAGCAACATTTTCTATACCACTAGCCAATATTGAGTTTTCATCTAAAGAAATGCACATAATTCATTTCATAATTTTTCTTTATGTGTAGGTTTTTATTTGATCTCTATGCTTATTTTTGTTGCTGTTTATTAAAATTAGAGCATATGTATCAAAAAAAGAAGAAAATGAAAAAAATAAGCCACAAACTGAGAGAAAATTTGCAAAACAGATATCTGATTGGACTTCAATCTACAATATATGAACTCTACAATTTAATAATAAGTAAGCAAAAAAAATTTTAAATAATCAAAAAATTTAGACACTTTAAGAAGGTATATGATGGCAAATATACACATAAAATGATGTTCAACATTATTATTCATTACAGAAGGGCAAATTAAAACAAAATTAAATACCACTACACATGTGCTAGAATGATTACATTTTTTAAAAAACTGACAATACCAAATTCTAACAAGAAGTGAAGCAACTAGAACTTTCATACATTGCTCTTAGGAATTAAAAAAATGATACTTTTGTTCCTTCTCCATCGGGAAAAAAAAAATACAGCTACTTTGGAAAATAGCTTGGCAGTTTCTTTTAAAGTTAAATATTAATCTACTATACAACACAGCAATTATACTTGTAGTCATTCACCCAAGAAAAATGAAAACCTACATCCACACAAAGACCTCTACATGAAAGTTCAGACACTTTATTTGTAATAGGCAAAAATACTGAAAACAATCCTGATACATTACAAATTGCAATATATATCTATGTAATAAAAAACTACTCAGTGATACTATTCATTGCTCTACCAGGTCAGCAGCTTCTGGGAAGTGTGGGAATGTGGTAGGATCCGTAGCCATATGCCACACCCATACTGCCTTTGTCATTTAGTTGGTCCACTGGTCTAAGATGATTTTTGTGATATTCCATGTCACTGAATCAGGTAATCTGTACTAGCTGAGGCCCTAAGGACAGGAACAGGAAAGGCAAATCCATACCTAGAATAAATGTCAATTCGGCCAAAATGCATTGCTACCTCTTCCAAGGAAGAAAAGGTGCCATATAATCAACTTGTCACCAAGTAGCTGATCAGTCTCCTCAAGGGATAATGCTGTAAGATAGGCTCAGCCTTGATCCCTCCTGCTGGTAGATTTGACATTTGACAACAGCAGTAGCTAGATCAATCTTGGTGAGTGAGAGCCCCCCCCCTTTTTTTCCTGAGACAGAGTCTCACCCTGTTTCCTGGGCTAGAGTGCCATGACATCAGCCTAGCTCACAGCAACCTCAAACTCCTCGGCTTGAGCAATCCTTCTGCCTCAGCCTCTCAAGTAGCTGGGACTACAGGCATGTACCACCATGCCCGGCTAATTTTTTCTATATATTTTTAGTTGCTCATCTAATTTCTTTCATATTTAGTAGAGATGGGGTCTTGCTCAGGCTGGTCTTGAACTCCTGAGCTCAAATGATCCTCCCGCCTTGGCCTCTCACAGTGCTAGTATTACAGGTGTGAGCCACTGCACCCAGCCGAGAGCTCATTCATTAGGGCCCATGTATAGACACTATCTTTGCCACTGTGGCTACTCCATTCACAAGCCCATTGTTCCAGCACCAGGAAGCCAATGACAACAGCTGGCTGAGATCAAGTGTGAGTCAATCTACTTGACTATTTTGTGCCTCTCTCCCCTGGTGGACGCTTTCTGTTCCACACAAATTGTGATGTAAAGATCTCAGACCAACTTCCATTGGTCCAGTCACGTTCTTCTCCAGACCTCCTCCTCAATCTTCTAATCTTTCTCTTCCCAGACCCCTGATGCTATTCATCACTGCCCATGAGTTCATGTAATTCTTCATTGGTTTTCTTCACTTTCTACATAAAATTGATGACCAGATGCACCAGCTAAAGCTCTTCCCATTAGGATGATTTTTTTCCTCACAACTTTGTTTTGGGGTCACTCCCAAGTAGTTCATTTCTAAGTTAAACCCACATAGCAAGAAAACTCACCCATATCATGCTCGATCTTTTTCTCCCTTCTTAATGAGAAACCCCCTATGTAGCCGTAGGTGGTAGGTGACATAGGGGTGCGGGCTACCTGCTTTTTTGATGATTTCTTGGAGCTTCTGGTCCCAATCTTGCCTTATCTCACTCCCACATTATTAATGGATCGCATTGGACTTTTCCAACATTATGACGTGATGATTTTGACAACACCCCTTATGATGGTCAGCCCTGGTCATACAGTTATTCTACTTTCTGTGACAGATGCTTACTCTCCACAAGGGTCCAGTAGCATGCCAAAGGCAGTTTTTAAATGAGGTGTAGTTCTCTGCAGCAGATGGCTTCAGACTCCAAAATCCTAGGAGTCTAGGTTGTGATTCTCCTGTTGGGGCTTGCCTTAAATTTCAGTTTTTCCATCACCACAGATACCTTTAGTGCCTTTGAACCTATAAGGTTGTATGGCCCAAGTGACAAGATCGCTTGCCTGCAACCTGGAGCAATATTCTCAAATGTGAAATATGTTTCCTCCAGAACACAAAGCAAACTACCAAGCATTGTGCGTCCTTACTGATGTCAAAAGCCATCCAATTCCATAGTCCATCTACGTACTTCCTTTAAATCTCTCAATGTGTGAGATAATGTTCTTGTCAGTGCACTCTCTTCCACTGGGAGCCAATCCCAGGTCACCACTGGTAAACTTTTAATAGTTCACTGCTACAACATTCCAGGGTTATCAGCATTCCATCTAGCACCAGTGATGGCATTCTCTCTGCCAGCCGGCTGGTGGGTGGCTCAGCTCTAATATCCCATTTTAGAGTCTGCTACCTGGGACCACTTCTGATCCCCAACTGTCACAAGTCAGGCTCCCTGGAAACAGACTCTATGACAGGGATGTGCATGCTGGGTGTTTTTGGGAAATACTATGAGGAAGAAGAGAAACAGCATTGGGCAGAAGAGAAAAGTTGGACTGAGATGCAGTCGCAGATCCTGTGAGACATTATGAAGTTGGGATGATCCTTCAGAGTTGTCCAATTTCAAGGCAAAAAAGGCAGGCGTTGATATTCCCACATCAACCAGTTGCTGATTATTGGCTGTCCCTGGGAAGGGGACATGATTTTGAATGAGGGGACAATTCACTGATAGAAACTCAGCTTTGAGACATAAGCATTGAACACTCCTAACAGCTACGGAAAATTTTCTAGAAAGTATAAAATTATTTAATAGTTCTATTTTTCTCAGATCACAAAGCTTTTAGCCTACTCTTCTACTCTAACTACCCAAGGACCACCCCTACTTTTGTTTGAAACACATACACACACATAAGATACGTATTATATTTCACAAGTAGTTTATTATTCAATTTACTCATTTGCTCACTAATGTTCTCATGTGTTCTCGTTTAGTGGTTCTTTCAGTGTCTGATTGTTGCAATCTATCTTAGTCTTTGTATGCCTGCATCATCTTTATTTTGACCTCAATGTTAAATCATGCTTTAATTAGGTATAAAATTCTAGGTGGGCAGTTATTTTCCTTCCACTGATTATACTAATACATCTTTCACATATATTGTTTCTGAGAAGCTTGCTCTCAGGCTAATTATTCTCCCTTTGTATTTGGGGCAAATGTTCTCTTTTCCTTCTGGATTGCTATTTGATGTATATAGAAGCCTATTGGTGTATTCTCCAAATATCTTAAATGCTCTGTAATACACACACACACACACACACACACACACACAATCTCTAACTCAGTTGCCTTCTGGGTGAATTCTTCATTACTCTTTCAATTTATTAATCCCTCTTTGCCTATATCTAATCTAGAGTATATCTCCTCCATAGAGTTTTTAAATTCACTGGCTATATTATTCATTTTCAGAATTTTTGATTATTTTTTATATATAGATCTCTTTTGCTTCACTTCACCCTAGGTTTTGTTTCATTATTTCTTTGTCCTTTATGGATGTTATTCCTTCATTCATCTCCCTGAATATCCTAAAGATATTTATTTTTAAATACTTGTCAGGTTGTTCTACTATATAAATTTTTTCTTATTTACAGATTTTTTATTTTTTTATTTTTATTTTTATTTTTTATTTTTTGAGACAGAGCCTCAATTTGTTGCCTGGGCTAGAGTGGCATGGCATCAGCCCAGCTCACAGCAACCTCAAACTCCTGGGCTCAAGCTATCCTACTGCCTCAGCCTCCTGAGTAGCTGGGACTACAGGCATGCGCCACCATGCCCAGCTAAGTTTTTCTATATATTTTTTTAGTTGTCCAATTAATTTCTTTCTATCTTTTTAGTAGAGACAGGGTCTCGCTCTTGCTCAGGCTGGTTTTGAACTCCTGACCTTGAGAGATCTGCCCGCCTTGGCCTCCCACAGTACTAGGATTAGAGGCATAAGCCACCATGCCAGGCCTAGATTTTTTATTTTTAAGTGACATGTAGTAATTGTACATATTTACAGGATACATAGTGACGTTTTAATACATGTAATTTATAGTGATAAGATCAGAGTAACTAGCATATCCATCATGCTACATAAATTTTTATGGGCCAAATTTATATATCAACACAAAGTTTTTATTGTATTGACTACTTTCTCAGTGTTAGATTTTTTCTTTCCCTGTGAGTTGAGGGATTATTGACAGGATTTCTTTCTCTGTTTATCCCTCTATGTTTGGTTTTGTGGTGCTTCTACCCTGCCCCTCAGGTCCCTCATAGCAACACCATGTCTTACACTGGAGATTAAATCTTGTATAACAAATATATCAAGAATTTCACAGCTGCTATCACAAAACCATCTTGGGGCTTGTTTGCATTTCTGGTCACAAGACTATGTGTGCTTCTTTCTGTCTCCCATGGCTTTATATATGCCACTTTTTTTGCCCCCTTTCAGAAGAGGGGAGCCTCCCCAGCCAGGTTCTGGTTTCAAGTGATGTGTTTGACTCTTCTCTACGATCCTTGTAGGGAGGAATTTATCTCACGAGCCTGACCTGCTGGGCTCTGTGCCCCGAGATGGGCAGGCCTAGCCCTACATCTGCCCCTCCATCAGCCACCACGTATGTCTATTTTGTATCTGTTCCACGGAGATGTGTACTTTATTCTATTTTATTGTTTTAGCACAGCTTTATCTTTTTTTTTAATTGTTGGTTTCAAATTTTTTTCTAGCATTGCTGGAAAATGTAGAACAGAAGTGGACTTCAAAGTGTAAATTTACAAGACCATCTTGGATGAAAGCCGATAAATATTTGCTTTCAAATATTTGTCGAATGAATACATGAAATGCTCTTGGCATTGTTAGGAGTCCCTCTGAGCCATTGCTTGGGCTTTCAACCTGGAACAAACTTTGCCTCTTTTCCATCATAATTACTGTTCAGTGATTTTCTCCGCTACAAAGATTTACTTAATGACCATATACCCTACACAAAATTAGTCATTTTCTCTGTTTTCTCATTGCACTTACTACAAAACCCTTTTCTAGCATATTTCATATTACACAGCAATTATCTTTGCCACCTCAACTAATTGTGAATCCCCTTCTTACTTTGCCTTCTTTGTACTTCATGCAGTGAACTGCATTTATATGTTCTCCACTATTTATAAAATGAATTGCTGTGAACTACAGACCCAGAGAATATACTGTATCTAACCACCGAACTTATCTATTCTAACATGTGCACTAAGATGTGAATATATTTTACATTAAACAGAGCAGTGGTAAGCCCATTTTATATGTTACACCAATATTACAGGAAAAGTTTGCGATTTAAATTCTACAGTGACCGATATAATCTTTAAAGACAATAGAAGTGAGCTGTTGTATTCATATTGTTACAAATATGTGCTTGGTTTCTTCTGAATTATATGAGTTTAAATAAATGGCGCTCATAAAAAGGTGATGTTTTATTTTAAAGTATTAAGTTACCTTTCTAAGGCAAAGATGAACTGAAGGGGAAATTTAAGAAAGAAATGCAAGAATAGTAAATAAAGAGAAAGCACAAAATTCAAGCTTCACAACTAAAATCTATTTTGTGTATGTTTGATGTACTCACTTGTAGACAAGCATTTTGCTCTGATAAATGTTTAAATTTTGTAACATGAAAAAAAAAAGTTTCCTTGTACAACCTTAGCAACCTAGGCCTACAGTCTTGAAAGAGAAGGACTACCCTGTGAATGTCTTTTTATCTCTAATTTTTGTTTGTTTGGTTTTTTTTGTCTTTGTTTTTTGAGACAGAGCCTCACTCTGTTGCCCGGACTAGAGTGCCGTGGCATCAGCCTAGCTCACAACAACCTCAAACTCCTGGGCTCAAGCAATCCTCCTGCCTCAGCCTCCTGAATAGCTGGGACTACAGGCATGTGCCACCATGCACGGCTAATTTTTCTCTATATATTTTTAGTTGGCCAATTAATTTCTTTCTATTTTTTAGTAGAGATGGGGTCTCACTCTTGCTCAGGCTGGTTTCGAACTCCTGACCTTGAGCAATCCACCCGCCTCAGCCTCCCAGAGTGCTAGGATTACAGGCATGAGCCACCACGCCTGGCCTTATCACTAATTTTTGGCATGACGATTGGCACAATGCAAGCTTCAATGAATGTTATTGAACTGAAATTCAAAAAATTTCCCTGCTTATTAGGAATAAGTTGTCTTGTTATTTATGCAATGTTTGTAGACTAACATAGTAGCAACTTCTATTAATATAGATTTTACTATGTTGACTATTTAAATGTAGTATCATGCTTAGTTTTCTAAACAGTTAAGAAAGGTATTTAATAATGAAAAATACTGAGTAGTCACATTTTATAGAAAAGAACTTTTAGTTCAGGGAAGTTAAATAACTTGTCTGAAGGTGCCTAGAGTGTTGCAGCAACACTCAGATCTGAACATGGGTGGGTCTAATTTCCAACCACTTGTTTTTCCTCTTTTCACATCACTATATGATGCCTGCCTTCCTAAATTCTTACCCACTGGTCCATCTTTCCTTTATTTCTTTTCACTAACACCTTCACAACATTCTACGTTAACTTTTTGGGCATAAAACTGGACTATAACTATGGGGTGAAGAAAGGGGTGGGAAGGCCAAACTTCTTACCAATTTGGGAGTTTGGGAGTTCTGCTTTGTTCTGTTTTTTCAATATATGTATGGATAATCATTTAATGTTCCCATCTAAGTAGGATCAGACAGGTATTACCACATGTGTGTTCAAGAGGTATAGTGCCCTGAACAGAAAACGTAAAGGGGAGAAAATGGAAAGTAGATCTTGAATCTGCCTCAGAAGTGGCTCCACCCTCTCACAGCTGCAAAGTCACATCCATGGAGATGTTTCTGGGAGATAAAGTCATTTGGGGTGAAGACACCAAATCACTCATCTGAGACAGAGAATGAGAGAGCGAGCAAGAAAGAGCAGGCTCAGTGCTGGCAGAGAACAGCAAGTGAGCTAGACTCGACCCTCACTAGGAATTATGACAACAAGGAGTGTCATATGCTAAGCAGAGTAAACTTCTTTATATTATTACACTAAGGACATAAGAGGATTAAGTCTTTACCCAGTTAACTTGTTGTCTCAGTTATGGCTCTCCAATTGAGGGATTTTAATTTTTACGAAGAAAAGGATGGTTTCACCAGGGTGAGAAGTGAGCGGTCCACCAAGGTGAGAAATGAGGCCACCCTTCTGCAGAGACCCATTTTCCGGGCTATCGTGGAATTCAGTAAAAGCCACGTTCTCCTGTGAAAGGTTATCCCTGATTCCAATAAGCTCTAGACTGTCTGAGCAGCGAACATTTTAAATCAGCATAATTATATTTCACATGGCAATAAACACTTTCAGTTTAAGTGCGCATAATTTGTCTCTTTGTCTGACTCTCTTTGTTGCATTAGTTTTTCTCCATGGCGAGCATAAAATAACAGGATTTGTAATGATTCCCTAGAGATTACTCCTTTTTCCTCTCTCTTTTAAAAATGCTCAAGATGCTTTGTTTATTTTTTAAAAGAAAGAAAAAGAAAGTTGGATTTAAAGAGAAAAAAAAAATCTCATCTCCAGGCCTTTGGTTTTTAAAAACTGTAGGCACGTTCTGAGTGTTAAAAGTTGTTCTTATTGCAGAAAACCAGGCTTCCCAGCTTTTTCTGCATATCTTCTCATTCTCTATTCTAAGTCCAGGCCTGAAGTTGGGCAGACTCAAGGTTAGTTGTCTGGCTTTGATTGGTATTCAAGTGGAGTGGTTAGTGTGTAAGGCTCTAATCCCTGCAACACATGGTAATTTTTTCATTCTCTCTCAGCCTCCACCTGTTCCATGGTCCAGTGGAGGACTGCAAATCCTATCAAGGGAGGGCAGCCTGACTAAGCCCGCTTCCCTGGCTTGAGTCCATCACATGTGCACTCGGGCTGCAGAGCGCCCAGCCAGCTGCAGCCCAACGATCATGTTATCAGATGACGGATGGCTTCATATCAGGTGTTTAAACTGACGAGCTGCCCCATCTGGGAAATGATTCGGGAAGTCTGGCCTCACTTGATGAATGGGGAAAGTGACAATCAGAGTGACCCCTGCAGCCTCCCTGCTGCTGCCCCAACAGCCACCGTCTCGTCTCTCCCACTGGTTTACTTTTTCAATTCTATTGTCACTCAGCTGAGGTTAGACCTACTGTCACTAAATTGTCACTAAATTATGTCATTAATCCAAATATTTTCCTTGCAAGAACCTTCATAAAATGGATGCCAGGCCTCCAACAGACTCATGATCAGAATTAGGGGGCAAGACACAGGATTCAGTCCAATAATTTTGGAGGTTGTTTCACGTGGCTGTTCACAGTCTGTTTTGAAGTAATTGCAGTGTTTTGGAGGGGACTGCATATTTTACCTGGAAATCAAATCGGGATCCTCTATAACAAGAAATGCAAGAGGGCTCAATGCATCGTGCATGGATATAAAGACTGTTAATTCCTCTGTAATATTAACCATCAAGTACCAATTGGTGTCCCTTTATGAACATTCATAGGGCACTCTCGAAATGGCTTTCCCAAACTACCTTTATGAGACAGTTCATGATTTTACAATCTGGTTTTAAAGAACTAAAGTTATTAAGAACCTGTGTTAGGCATTGCCTACTTTTACTCAGTATCACCTGCCAATAGGGAATATGTGTGCTTAAGGCCAGGTTTACAGAACACAAGACGAAATGGAAATTTCAATCAGTGGAATCAATATTCCATCACCCCCTTGATGTTGTATTGTGAAGCTACAATCTATTTATAGATAGTATATCATATCAATTACTCATCATAGCAAATGTTAAATAATGGAGATTAAGCACAATGCATGAACATTTCAAAAACAATGCTCTATGCAATATTTATTTTCATCAACAATTTCCAATGACTGTGAAAGACTCGTGGGCCAAATGCCAATTGTTTTATCTTTAATTTAAAAATATATTATCATCTAGGGCTTCGATGAAAATACTGCTTTGTCCACCCTGTGTAAAGCACATCATTTTTTGCAACCATGAACAATGAATAAACAAAACAAAGGGGGAATTTAATGGGAATGACAGCACAGCAGGTACATTTATGATTTAGTATCATTTCAGTTTTCATCCAGGAAAATTGTCAACCATTCCAAGAATAAAAAATAAAATGCTATGTACTGTATAGTATAACCTCTTTAAATTGGCAATTTGTAGCTGTTTGATAATTCATTCTTAAGCAAACCTCAACTGCTTGCTACCTGCTGTATTCATTAGCCTGTCCATCTTCCTATTCCCCGTAGAGCATGTGGAACTATTATTGTTAGAAAAATGTGCTGCTGTGTATATTTGCTACTTAATACATGTATATATGTTCACCACGTATTTTTATGCAATTGTTTTAGAAAGATGAGCAAATCCTTTTTTCTTTTGGTCTGGGAGATAGTTATTAATGTTTTCTGGATGTTTTGCAACAGATCCATTTTAGATAAATAATGCATTACACACTGTGTCATATGCAGTAGAATTTTTTTATTCAGCTATTGAGCATAATATGCAAACTCAATATAGAAACTACCAAATTTTAGGAGCAACAGCTCTCTGTATGTGGCACATTTGCAAATATGAGTATTTCAGGGTGCAAATTAAAATAGTTTGATGCACCATATCACACTTTCTCAATGAAAGGGAAACTTTCCTTGTGCTTACTATAAACACTTCATTTACACGTTTATTTGAGACTTTGTTAAATTAGATTATGTAAACACAGGCTGGATAGCAAGTCAGATTTAATACACACGAGTTTTAAAACTGACTTGCATGCTGAACATAAAAGTATAAAGGACTTCACTAAGATTTATTGATTCATGTCAAGGCATCATTACTTTTCAAAGTGTGAAAAATGATCATATATTTATGACCTGCCGACTGAAGCTGTTTTGTGAATTAGCAAAAGCTCTGGAGAGGAGCAGCCTAATTGCATTATCATAGAATCAGAGATGGTTGTCAATTTCCCCCATTTAGCTTTTCTCCTTTAGTTTGTTAAAATGAAGGTGCCATACGTTGGTTGAATTCACTAATACCCTGATGAATGAGGTATTTTCCCAGTAGGCTGGCTACCAGTATAAACAGTGAATTAGGAATGATAGACCATCAATCATATCTCCTTCAAACGGATCTCTGCCCTGAGGTTATTCATAATATATTAGGGCCACTTAAAAAGTTTTCACACAGGATTCACTGATGAAAAGACTTAAATTGTCCATAATCTTCAATGTCTCCTAGTGAAGGAAGACTAGTAAAGTAGGTCACTTTCTTCATTAACATAACTTCCATTAATTGTCTCTTTCATTAGTTGTACTATTTCTTTTTTAAAAATAGGTAATACTGTTCACATTATATTGGTTACTGTTCTTTAGCAATATCCTAATGGGAAGAGTGGATTCTATTGTTTGGTAGTCACTAATAGTTCTTCTTACAGGAACCGTGAGTTAAAGGCTTAACTCTGAGAAACTCACATCATCTGAATACAGGCTAAAACAAATGTTCACTGACCTCTTATATTTTTGGCATCTACGTGTCTAGGATGACCTGGTGATTTGTGCAGTGTTTTTTATGCAGAGGGTCATATCTTGCCCTCAGGCGCCCATGTATGGTTCCCCTGGGGTTTTGTCCCTTTAATGGAAATTACGAGGATGCATCCAAGGGCAAGATTCCTCCCAAAGGGATTTATCCTGCCTCAATGTGCAAACATAATTCTCATTAAAATTAATAGGAATTGTACACTTGCATCGAGGGAAGAAATAGACTCCTAGGTCCAGATCACCTCATTCTGTCTCATGCAAAAGATGACAGGGTCTGCCCTGGGGGTGGGCACACAGCCAAAGGTTTGAGAGTTCAGATAGGCAATCAGAACTTCCAACACTCACCTACACCATATGTGAGGCTCTGCAAATTCTTTCTTTCGTTGCAAGAAATCGTACAGAGAACCTTATTTGCCAAGCTTTTCTCCAGCATTATAATTATTTCCATGATTTCTTCTCCAGGGAGTTCAGGGAAAACTGGGCACTGCTTATACTTGATTCCTGGGTTGAAGGTTTTGGATCATTTGTATTTATCAGAATCACTGGACCGTAATATTTGTCTATTCTTTCCTTTTGTAATTCTTCAAAAATACCTCTTATTTGACTGGATAAGTGGTATTTAACTCCTGGCGTGTTTTAGGATCTGAGATATCAGCTCTTTATTCTGGGCAAATGCAGCTTTAATGCACACATTGCTAAACTTGTGTAAATTCAACCAAACAACCTTTTTAGACCAACTGAATCTATGTAGCATGAAGAAAAGAAGAGTAAACTTGGCATTCAATTAATTTGATTGTTTCTGTTGTTGAAGCCACATAAATTAGCTCATAAAAAGGTCTTATTTTTTAAAAATAAATAATTCCAAAAACACTAATATAACTACTCTGAAGCTTACCTGAACAAGAATTTCTAAATCTTCTCACTTATAAAAGCCAACATAGTATAGGAAAAAAAATAGCTGGTTTTATTGATTTAATTTCATCAATGCAAACAACATATTTAAAGTTAAGGAGTTTTTTAATCTCCTTAAGAAGTATATATCCAAACCAATTTTGACATCAACCAAATAAACCATAAATCTGTATTAATAAAAGACATGTGTATACAATGAGTAGACTCGACTAGCAGGTATAATAGGTGCAAGTTGTCACATCTTAAAAGAAAAACATTGCAGAAAAATGGGACACCCAAGTGACTGCAAAAATAGATAAATTAAACCTCTCAAATTTTCAGTTGTAATCAAATTGGTCAAGTAGTTCACTGAATCATAAAATATTTCCAAGCAAAACCAATAAAGCAAGTGTTGGGACTCAGTTGTATGATTGGCATACTTGCATTTTGAACCTGTTTATAACTGAGTAATGACTATAAGGCTAACAAAAAGATCTTAAAGATGAATACAAGCAAGATGCTGCTAATTTTTCAATAATTCAATTTCTTTTTCCAAAGTAGATTTTTGGTTACCGTCTTGAATACTGCTTTCTATTGTCAGTGGCACCTTTATTTCTTGATTCTGTCTCTTTTACTGGATACCCCTCCTTCCACAATCCTGTGACCTTTGATGTCTCCCAAGTTTCCATCACCAACTTTTCGGTTCATTGCATGCTTCCTTCCTTGGCTTATACTGCATTCATGTAGCTGTAAGTACCATTTTTGCACCAGAGACTCTCAAATTGTTATACAGTAGTCCCCCTTCCTGCAGGGGATATGATCCAAGAACCACAGTGGATGCCAGATGGTATCAACCCTATATATACTATGATTATTTCCTATATGTACATACCTGTGATAAAGTTTAATCTATAAAATAGGCAAAGTAAGAGGTTGACCACAATAACTAATAATAAAATAGAACAATTATAACAACATACTATAATTAAAGTTTGTGTGTCTCTATCTCTCTCAAAATATTTTTTGTGCTATACTCACCCGTCTTATTCTTGTGATGATGTCAGATGATAAAATGTCAATGTGATAAGATGAAGTGAGAGGAATGACAGGCATTATCACTTATATTAGGCTGCTATTGATCTTATGATTATATACAGAAGGAGGATCATCTGCTTTGGGTGATTCTGAATCATCCAGCCAGGACAATATCAGTGGTTGGATATCAGGAACAGATGATGTTGATGACCAATGGGCAGTAGTGTCTATGGTATGGATATGCTGAACAAAGGGAGGATTCATGTCCAGGGTGGGACAGAGTGGGATGACAAGAGATTTCATGACACTAATCAGAATGACACACAATTTAAAACTCATAAATTGTTTATCTCTGCCATTTTCTATTTAATATTTTTGGACTGCTGTTGACTGCGAATAACTAAAACCTCGGAAAGTGAAACAGCAAATAAGGGAGGCACATCATATCACACCGCGGCCACTTTTCTGAGGTCTAGATCCTACTACAAATTGCCTTCCACATATTTCTGCTTGACCCTTCCTCAAGTACATCAAACTCAACATGGGCTAAAGAGAGCTTTTCTTTTGCTTGATAGTTATTTATACCTACTTAAAGAATTCAAATTAATGATGACTGAAAAAAGATAACACAAAAGCCTTAGAAATGGTCTTATTTTCTCTCATACCATATTCTGCAGAACAGAGAGTATAAAACTAACTCTATGTAATGTGATACATCACATCATTTGGAAAGAACTAAATTATAAATGTTGTATAAACATAGGTATAATTACTTATTTTGAATGAATATGCAACTGCTTAAAATGATAATTACTTGTGTGAGCTCCCTCTTCCCACAAAATATTTTTTGCTTGCCGTTTATGCCCTAACTAAGGTAATGGAGAATGTCTTTGAAAATTATTAACATCCATATGAACTTTCATATGGTGATTTCTGGATGTGTCTGAAATTGTTTCAATCCATAACATAAGTGAAAGCAAACTACATTTTTAATCTTATATATCTCAGTGTGTGTAAACATTCTCTTTGTTCCTTGCTGATAGATAAATTTGCAAAAATAAATGCAAAAGTGTCTAAATAAATAAATATCAGATTAGTTAAATTCAGCTTCATGCCAACAGAATCCTAAGTTTCAAATGGACATGAACTATATATGGGTTTACTTTTTCTCTTCTTTTTATCTTTTATTTTAAATTTATAAAAGTAGTATATGAATGCATACTGACCCAAAAAAAATTTTAAATACAGTAACATATAGAATAACAATGAAAGTCCCTCTTCACCACCCTAATTCAACAGCATAAAGGTAAATAAAATCGATAATGTTATTTGCTTGTTTTGTCATAGCCATGAATCCATCACCTAGAACAAGCAATAACAAACATAGGTGTTCACTAAATATTTGAAAAATTAATTAATATCTTCCCAGTAATTTTGTATATATTTGCATGTATATTCAATGTTTATGTGAACACAATGTCCTTACTATGTGGTGACTTTGTTGTTGTTACAACACCATCTATAGGCTCTCTTGATCTATCTTTTTAAAATTAATTTTATTGTGTACATTAAATGTATACAACATTATGTTTTGTGTGTATGTGTGTGAGTGTGTGTGTGTGTATAAAATAAAATGGTTACTATAGTGGAACAAATGAACATATCCATAATCTCAAATAGTTGTTCATTTTTTCCCCTTGTGGCAAGGACAGCTTTCTTGCTATTTGCTTAATAATCTATTAAGCAAAAATCCTAAACAAAATACACTATTATTAGCTATAGTCCTCATGTTGTACATTGGATCTTTCAACTTGTTCCTCTTACATATTTGCTATTTTGTATGCTTTGAGCTACTATCTCTGCCCCTTGTAAACACTGTTTTATTTTCTATATCTATATATTTGACCTTTCAAAATTTTTTTTTAAGATTCCACACATAAGTGAAATCATATAATATTTTTCTTTCTGCATTTCACTTATCACATTATTCTTAATAGTTGCATGGTTTTCCATAGTATGGAAGAAAATAATTTATTTAATTGTTCTTCTTTATATTGTGCATAACTTTTTATGACTAGAACAAATGCTGCAATGATTATCTTAAAACTTTGTGTTTAATCACATTGGAATATTTTTGTAGAATAGATTTCTAGAGAACGAATTTCTAGGCCAAGACTATATAAGCATTTAAAACTTAGTTAGATAAGAATTTTGTATCCAGCATAACTAAGTTTCATAAATGAAGGAGAAATAAAATCTTTCCCAAATAATCAAACACTAAGGGAATTTGTCACCACTAGGCCTGCCCTAAAAGAAATGTTCAAAAGTGCTCTCAACACCAAAAGCATGGTCTATACTTGCCAGTAAAAAACACTCAAAAAGAAAAACTCACAGATCTTATAAAACAGTAACACAGGGAGAATACAAAGCAGCTAAGTAACAATCAATATGGAACAGTACCTCACTTATCAATATTAACATCGAATGTAAGCAGTCAAATGCCCCACTTAAAAGATATATATAGACTGATAGAATGGATTAAAAAAAACACAACTCATATGTCTGCTGTCTCCTAGAAGCCCATTTGACTCATAAAGAGTTGCATGGACTGCAAAAAAGAAAAGAAAAACCTAAGAATGTACTGAACCAAAGAGGTGAAAGATCTCTACAAGGAGAACTACAAAATACTGATGAAAGGAATCGCTGATGGCATAAACAAAAGAAAAACATCCCATGCTCATGGATTGGAAAGATCAATATTGTTAAAATGTCTATTCTTCCCAAAGTGATTTACAGATCAATGCAATTCCTATCAAAATAGTAATTTCATTTTTCACAGAATTTGAAAAACAATCTTAAATGTCATATAGAATCACAAAAGAGTCTAAATAGCCAAAGCAATCCAAAGCAAGAAGAACAAATCTAGTGGCATCATATTACTAGACTTCACATTATACTACAAGGTTATAGTAATCAAAACAGTGTGGTACTGGTATAAAATTAGACACATAGATCAATAGAATAGAGAATCCAGAAAAAAAGATCAATTGCCAACAACCAACTGATCTTTGGCAAAGCAGACAGAAACATACACCGTGGAAAAAAGTGCCCTATTCAACAAATGGTGCTGGGAAAATAGGAGAGCTGTATGCACAAGAAAGAAACTGGATTCCTATCTCTCACTATACACAAAAATTAATTAAGATGGATTAAAGATTTAAATGTAAGACCTGACACCATGAAAATTCTAGAAGAAAACTTATGAAAACCTCTTCTGCACATTGGCCTGAACAAAAAATTTATGACTAAGACTCCAAAAGCAAATACAATCAAAACAAAAATAATAAATGGGACTTAAACTAAAAACTTCTGCACAACAAAAGAAATAATCAATAGAGTAAATAGACAATCTACAGAATGGGAGAAAATATTCACAAACTATACATCCAAGAAAGGACTAATATCCAAAAATCTACAAAGAACTCAAACAAGTCAACCAGAAAAAAACAAATAACCCCATTAAAAAGTGGGTAAAACACATGAATGGATATTCTTCAAAAGAAAGGATACAAATGGTCAATAAACATATGAAAAATGCTCAATATCACTAATCATCAGCAAATTAAAACCACAGTGAGATATCACTTTACCCCTATCATAATGACCATTACTAAAAATCAAAAAATAGTAGATGTTGGTACAATTTCAGTGAAAAGAGAAGGCTTATACACTGTTGGTGAAAATGCAAATTAGTAAAATATCTATGAAGAACAGTATGGAAATCCCTCAAAGAACTAAAAGTAGACCTACAATTCGATCCAGAAATCCTACTACTTGTTATCTACCCAAAGGAAAGAAGTCATTATATCAAAAAGACATATGTACCCATATGTTTATCACAGCATGATTTACAATTGCAAAAGGTATGGCATCATCCTAGGTGGCCATCAACTGATGAGTTGATAAAGAAAATGTGGTGTCTCACACCCACCCCCCTACACCCCCAGGGAATACTACTCAGTCATAAAAAGAATGAAATAGCATCTTTCACAGGAACTTGGATGCAACTGGAATCCATAATCCTAAGTGAAGTATCTTGGGAACAGAAAAGCCAATACCGCATGTACTCACTTCTAAGTGGGAGCTGAACAATGAGTATATGGGGTTACACAGAATGGTATAAGTGACTTGGGAGACTCAGAAGTGGGGAGGGTGGGAGAAGGTGAGGGATCGAAAAACTACCTTTCAGGTATCATGTATACTATTTCAGTAACAGCTACACTGAAAGCCCTGACTTCAACATTATACAATTCATCTATCTAACAAAATACAACCTGTACCTCCTAAATCTATTTAAATTTTAAAAATAAATAAATAAAACTTAGCTGGTGGCTCTATATTGACTGACGTTAAAGTTGTTCCAATATATACTCTTAACAATAGCACGTAAAACTATCAATTATTCTAAAACGTTGTAAACTTTATAAATATGATAGATAAAAACAATCTACAACAGTTTTGTTTTCACTAAGCTTGAACAACTTCTCATATTTTTTTAGACATGTCTATTATTTGTGTTTATATAAATTTCTGGTTAACTAATTTTAGTTATATTTTTCTTATTGACTCATTTATGTTCTTTATATATATATTATATATTATGAATACTAACATTTGTCTGTCATCTGTGTTAAAAAAATGCTTTCTGCTGTTTTATTACTCATCTTTTATAATAGGTTTTAAGTTGTGTTTACTTATATCTATGAATATATTTTTATGTCTCTTGGGTTTTGTGTCTTATAAAGTTGGACCTTTCTCTATGTACAGTTCACAAAAATATTACTCTTAGAGGGTTTTATTGTTTGTTTTACATTTAGCTCTTTGTTCTACCTCAAACTTATTTTTGTATGTAGTATGAATAAAGGATCTATTTTTTCTAAATGTCCTAGCATCAGTTTTGAATATTTCATGCTTCCTTTGCTAATTGTAATAGTTTTTTGTAATTTTTATTTGTTCTCTTTACAAATCCCTTATTCTGTTTCATAAGATCATTGGTATATAAACACAGAAAGAATATTAGCTTTAATTAAGATATATTAATACTTGCAGAGGCAAGCACCCTGTGATTGTACTTCTTTCCAAATTTTTCTAACTTCATCTTACACAGTCACTTTTTGAAATGTCTTGAAAGTTTTCATGAAATATCTTTTTGGAGATTAGTTGAGATTTTGCGCAATTTATGTATTTAAAATATTGGATGTTTCAAACCTGGTGGAAAATAGCCTTATTATTTATTCATTTCTTTCTTTCTGTCTCAGGTAAAGTTACCTAGTTTTTTAAAATAGTAATAATGAAAAACATTTATCAAGCAATTACTGTGTGCTAGATTTCATTCCAAGCACTTTATATATACTAAATCTTTTTATCTCCCTTTTTTGTACTTAATCCACTATACTTGAGAAAAAAATCTTATCTTCTTACAAGCCTATGATATAGGTACTATTTTTATCCTCATTTACAGAAAACCAAATAGTACAGAGAAATTAAGTAACTTACCAAAGAACTCACAGTTAGCAAATTTAAAGACTGTATTTATAACAATTTATTTAATAATAGAATGCATCCTTTTAATCATTATCTATAATTTTATATAGATTATTTCTTAATAGTTATGGTTTTTGCTGATATGCTGGTTGGCTATTATTATTATTATCATAGCATCTAATTAAGCTATTATTGTCATATACATTTATCTTTAACTTGTATCAGCACTCCTTACTCAATTTTCTAATTCTCACATGAAGATATTCTTCTAAATTTCCTTATTCCTTAGACTTTTTTTTCAGGTAGACATCATCTAAAATAATAACAGTTTTGCAGTTTTGCTTCTTCTTTTCCAATATTTAAACTTTACAATTCATTTCTCTCTTCGATATTCTTCCTTTGTTTAATAATACTTGCCCTCTCCTTTCCGAAAAGGAAAAGAATGCTGAAAAATAGTGTCATGTCTTCCTCTTTAATTTAGTTTAACAGAAATGATTTAACAATTTATCATTAAAGTGGAATGCTTGCTTTTGGGTTTTGTTAAGTATCTTTAGTTATGCTAAGGGCTCAGGAATAATTTTTATGAATATGCATTTCTTTTTACTCAGTAATTTTGGCATTCTTTCTTTTGCCCATGTGGATACTTTAATATATTTCATGTGTTGAGCAACCGTGTGTTCTAGAAATATATTCTACTTAGTCATAATGTGTAATTATTTTAATACTCTGCTGCAGTATTTTATTTAATATTTTAGCATCTGTAATAATAAGTGACATTGGTCTTTAACTGTGCTATGCTCATCCAGACATTATATCAGAATTATGTAATGCACAAAGACTATATTAGCCAGTTTTCTGTATTTTCGTATTCTTTTCTAAATGTTCAGAATTTAAATAACATAGCATTTATCTTTGATCTGATGGCTAGGTAAAATTTATGAAGAACTGTCATTTATTTGGGGGTTAGCTATTTAACTAACTTCTTAACTAACATCTTCTATAGTAGTTCTTCCAGTCATTATCTACCAACTCTTATTGGTCACGATCATTTATATTTTCCTAGAAAAATATAAAGTCCATCTTATTTTTCAAATGTATTAATGTAAATAGATACATACTATAAATTTACTTCATAATTTTTTTAGTTTTGTTCCCTTCCTCATTCTATGTTTTTTGTGGTTCTCTTACACATTCTCATTATCTTATAAGGGATTTATAACATCTTTCTTTTTTGCATTGTATTCTTTTTAAAAAGTTCAAACTTCTTAAGCTAATCTAATTATTATTTTGCCTTGTATTTCATTAATATATATTTGATCTTCATTCATTTCTATCTTTTACGTAGATGTTTTTGGACTTTAGTTTCTAGAGAGAAATGCTTAACTCGTTTGTTTTCAAGCTATGCTACGTTATTTTTTAAAAATAAATTCATTTAAGGCTTTTTCTTCAGAGTAACCCTGAGGGTATAATTTATAGCTTTTGATATGTAACTAGTCTAAAATCTCAATTTTGTTTTTCTCTTTAACTCAAAAGTCGTGTATGTAAAATAATAACAACAATAAAAAAGGAAAAATAGAAATTGAAGGAAAAAGCAGAGGAGGAGAAGAAAATATCACAAAAAGTACCTAAGGTGATGTTAGTACCTCTACTAATATCTTCTATTATATCTAATGAGGTAGCACTTTATGTGAAATCACCAAATAAATTTGGGCTTAGTTTAAGAAAGAACTAGGTAAAATTCAAGGCCGGGCGCGGTGGCTCACGCCTGTAATCCTAGCACTCTGGGAGGCTGAGGCGGGCGGATTGCTCAAGGTCAGGAGTTCGAAACCAGCCTGAGCAAGAGTGAGACCCCGTCTCTACTATAAATAGAAAGAAAGAAATTAATTGG
>CAUYRT010086127.1:0-38275 GCA_963574885.1 Lepilemur ruficaudatus | reverse complement strand
CTTTTCTTTTTTTTTTTTTTAAAGAGACAGGCTGTTGGCCAGGCTGGAGTGCAGGGACATAATCATAGCTCACGGTAGCCTCGAACTCCTGGGCTCAAGTGATCCTCCCACCTCAGCCTCCTGAGAAGCTGGGACTATATGGCATGTGCCAACATGTCCAGCTAATTTTTTAATTCTTTGTAGAAATGGGGTCTTGCTATGTTATCCAGGCTGGTCTTGAACTCTTAATCCTCCTGCCTTGGACTCCCAAAGTGCTGAGATCATTGGCGTGAGCCATGATGCCCAGCCCAAACTTTCTGATAAGGAAAACAAAACATACTATTTGTAGAAAATCTAGAAAAAGGTAAAGAAGGAAATAAAAACCACTGGCAACCCAGAGAAAACCTCAGTTAACATTTTTGGAACATTTTCTAGAAAAAGGCAGAGTACCCACTAAAGTGGAACCTGAATCCTTGTCATAGTCTTTTGCTAATGCCTTGATGCCATTTGGGGAGATTGGGGGGGGTGGTCTGGGAGTTTTGGCTTCCTCTGTTTGGGAAACCCACCAGAAAGGGTCTTGCACAATGGTAAGGCAAAGATTCGCTTATCGTTCTTGGAGAAAACAGTGAGGTCCTCTTAACTCTGTAAGCAGATATTACAAACTGAGATATGAAATGCTCTGCCCTAGGATCAAGTGGTCTGTTAGCCAAACACCTCCTTTAAGTGCAGGAAGAAATCAGTTTCTTAGGAGTGTCTTTAAATTCACCTGCACATTTTTTGTCCCCCTACACACAATTATTTCAGATGGAATACTGGGTCTGCATAGAGGGTACACACAGGTAGGTGGGCTGTGGGGTGGCCAATCTGGGCCCAGCATCCCTTAGCAGCGTCCTGGGGGAATTAGGAAGAAGAGTCTCCCACCTTGGAACAGTTGGTAGGGATGGGCTGCCTCCCTACCAACGTGACTAATGCTACCTGCCTTGTCCTGGTGCTCAACAATGGGACATTTTCCAAGGGGCACCTTGCATTTGCAAACACCAGAGAACAGAGATTGGCAGCAGACTGATCAGCCCCTGGTGATAAGCATGTGGACAGACCCTTTGGTCTCAGTTTGAGGGAGGGAGAGTCCAGGTTAAACTTAACTACCATGCCAAACTTTCCCGGAAAGGAAATAGGAGAGATATCCTGCAGGCAAATAATCCTGCTCTAACTAGGAAATGAAGTAATCCATCAAGTTCAAGCAGAGAAGAGGCCTCGAAAAACCAAGAAATAAAAAGTTGGAAGGAGGTAGGCTCAAACTCAAATTCCTGGGCTCAAGGGATCCTCACACCTCAGCCTCCCTCAGCAGGGACTATAGGGGGACACCACCATGCCTGCTTCAGTCTGGTTTTGAGCCCACCTGGCTATATTTCAAGCCCATAAAAGCAGAAGAGACAGTGGAATAGGAGCCTGGAAGTAGAAGATGGAGGTAAGAACATGAGATCCTGACTTTTAAATAAAACCAAGACATCTGACTTGACCCTCTCTAAGTCTTGTTAATTTCTTCAATGATGACATTAACCAAGGGAAACAGGAGGGAAGCAGTGTAGGGGAGGTTGGATGAGCAGAATGCTAAGGAGAATGTCTGGCCAACGTGACCAGCTGGTCTGGCCTAAGTTCCTATCTTTTTTTTTTTTTTTCTGAAACCGGGTCTTTCTCTGTTCCCCAAGCTAGAGTGCCCTGGCATCACTATAGCTCACTGCAACCTCAAACTCCTGGGCTCAAGCGATTTTCCTCCCTCAGCCTCCAGAGTAGCTAGGACCACAGGTGAGCACTACCTCGTCCCTCTAATTTTTCTATTTTTTGTAGAGACAGGGTCTTGCTCTTGCTCAGGCTGGTCTTGAATTCCTGGCCTCAAGTGATCCTCTCACTTTGGCCTCCCAAATTGGTAGGATTACAGGTGTGAGCCACTGAGCCCAGCCCTAATCTTTATAGAGGAAGAAAGCCAAAGTGCAGAGAAGGAATGAAACTATTCCGACAAAACTAGACTGAAGCCAGGCATGGTGGTACACACCTGTAGTCCCAGCTGAAGGAGGCTGAGGTGGGAGGATCACTTGAGCCCAGGAATTTGAGTTTAGCCTGAGCAACACAGTGAGATCCCTGTCTGAACACAAAACAAAATCCAGACTCAGTGGCTAAGACTCTTGACTTCCAATCTAGTGCTCTCAAGCCCTGCCCATTAGGAATGATCCACAGGCCAAAAAGAAAGGAAGAGATAAAAGTCCAAGTAGAAGAAAACAAAGCTACCCAAAAGAAACCACTCCTACCAGGCTCCATCACTCCTTGGCCTTGAGCAATCATCGATGTTTCTGAGCCTCAGTGCCTTCATCCAGAGATGATGCTGCTTCGTAGGCAGGGCTATGGCAGGAGTTAGGGGTCTTGAGGCTGGTCAGTACGGTAAGTGTTGATTTTTTATTTATTTATTTTTTGAGGCAAAGTCTCATTGTGTTGCCCAGGCTGGAGTGTAGTGGCGTCATCATAGCTCACTTCAGCCTACAGCTCCTGGCTTCAAGCTATCCTCCTGCCTTAGCTACCCAAGGTGCTAGGATTACAGGCGTGAGCCCCCTTCCCCAGCTGGTAGGTGTTTATTTTAATGAGCAAGTTATTTCTCTGCTCTCAGGGTGCACTGGGGGCTGGAGAGACACTTCTAGGAGGAGCCAGTATAAAGGCAGGTACTGACACCCTCCCCAGCCCCAACTCTCTTTGGTCTGGTCAGAGGAAAAACTGCTGTCCAACGGAATAAATGAGTTTTGAGTGGACGCAGCAATAATTCCTGCCCAGGCATCCCTGACCCCTGGCTCAGCTAGTCTGTGGTGCCAACACAGAGGGGGACATGTTGACCACATGTCTACTATGGGGCTTCCACCTCCCATGCATGAACTGTTCAGAGTCCCCGCCACAAGTCCAGGGGTTCCAAGCATGCATGTTGCCTTAGGTGGCCTTCTGAGCTGTATGTCATGGGGAGGTGGCAAGTATAGGCCCTGTCAGGTGGTGCTCTGGACAAGTCACGCCACACCTTGCAGCCTGGGCAGGAAGGAGGCCTCCATAGCCTGACCTGGCTGGCCAACGTGAGATGGGCTGGAGGGCCGTGACCACTCCGTGGCTTCCTTGTGCCATGGCAGAGAATCCAAAATAAGCCCTGGAAGCCAGGACCCTTCCTTACAGCCTCATTTCTGCCCTGCCCTTCCCACACTGAGAGTTTCAGAGCCAGAAGAACTTCTAGTTGAAGTGTGAGGCAGAAACAGGGGCAAGAGCACCTGGGGAAAGCCCAGTGTCTGAGGAGAGGTTAGAAGGTGGCAACAGGGTGAGCTGTGCCTTGCTTTGCTACGTGGCAACAGGAGGCTACAGTTAACTCTATCCACCCCCAGCTCCTGAAGCTCGGAGTTTGCATGTCCCACCCACTGGCCCGTGTGGGGCCTGAGTGCATGTCCACTTCCCACCTCCCTCTCGAAGGAGCTGCCCTCTGTCCTGCCCAAGCCCAAATGCCACTCCAGGCCTATGCAGGCCCCACTTCCCCAACCCTGTCACCTTCTAGGGTGACTCTAGCCAGCTCCCCTGACAAGGGCGCCTGGGGTCCTTCAACCTGGCACCCATGTGATCTCTGCCCACCTGTCCACCCGAGTTCTCCCACACAACAGGCTGAGTCAGGAGCAGGGAGGGGCCTCCACATTTTATTAGGGATACAGCAGAAGCAGAGGCAAGAAGCAGAGCAGCCGCGTTTTAAACGACAGATAAATTAACCGCAGTGTGGGGTTGGGGGTGGGGACTGGGCCAGGTGCTTTAATATAAAAAAAAAACACAACAAAAAAGACAAACAGACCCCAAAGACATGGGGCAGAGGAGGGCAGCACCATCCAGACAGCAGGGAGGACCAGGGCAGAGAGAGAAGGCAACTTGTCCCCCGCCCCCCAAACTCCACCAGCACGGGGCCTCCAGGACGGCCCCCTGTGTGGGGCTTTGGGGCAGAGATGGCACAGCTGGCGGGCAGGAAGCCCAGCACCACAAGACGGCTCAGCCTGAAGTGGGAGCTGGCAGGCTGGGACACAGTGGCCTCAGGCCCCCAGCCCATTAGAGGAAGAGCCTTAGTCTGGGTGAGAGAAGGGACCAAGGGTGGGGTCTCTCCCTGAGCTGAGCACGGCCATCTCATCCACAGCAGCGGTGGGCAGTGGGGTGTGCCAGGGACCCCCTTCACCTTCTTATCCACCTGTCTCCTTGGTCCCTTCAGGGAGGGGCCGCACTGGCTCCGAGGGGGTGGGACATGAAGACAGCCAGTCCAGTCTGTGGTCCCCAACTTCAGAGGGGGCCGCGGTATGGTGTAGCCCCTCAGCCCTGACTCCCACAGGAGGACAGTGAGTCATACAGTGAGTCGCTGAGCGACTCTGAGGTCTCCAGCCCTGGAGGGCCCCCGCTGGCCACTCTACCTTCTTCACCCATGTCCGACGTGCTGGGGGTGCGGCTACCCCCAAAAGCCGGGCCCTGGGGCGTAGGGGACGGGCGGCTGGGATCCTGGCTCTGCTTTCGGTCCACGGGCAGGGCCTGAGGAAGGAGAGGCAGCTTGGGAGGAAGCTCTTCTCCACCTCTTAGCCCGGCTGAGGCAGCCTGGGGGGCACTGCCCACTGATGGGGGTACTACGGGGAGGCCTCCAGGGTGAGGGACACCTCAGAGGAAGTAGGCTGGAACAACTAGGCACAGTCCTACCACGGTCCTGGGGAGGGACAGGAACCCCTTCCCTAAGACAGGTGTGTGAGCAGGGCAGGTGGGTGGGCTGCCCAAGGGGCGCCCAAGGGGGAGATCCCTCAGTCCCCCACTGGACAGCGCTGGGCGAAGGCTGTGCACGACACAGGCTGTGCCTCACTGCAGAAACTGGTCTCCCGGGGCCACTCCCTCCTGTCCCCCAGTCCTGTTCCCTTTCCCCTTGTGCAGTTCTCACCATGGGGGTCCTGGGCAGCCCCTCCAATTGTCGGGGTGGGCATAGGAAAGGGTCCGAGGAGCTGCCAGCTGCCCTTGTGTTGGGAAAGGTCCAGTTCTTGGCCAGCTGGACAGGAGGAGGGGGGCCTGGATCTTCACAGGGATCTGTCCACGAACAAGCGGAAGGTGGATGGAGCTGTCTAGGCTGTCTAGGCCCTGGGGACGTCCCACCCTCCCACTTGGACACTCACCATCAGGACAGGTCTGATGGCCCCGGTGGCCCGGCGTGGCGGTGAGCAGCGCAGGGAAGGCGGGCATGCTGGGGTGCCGCCCACTCACCAGCAGCTCCTCTATGCCCGGCACCTCCCGCTCCAGAGTGTGTGCACGGCGGGGGACTTTGGTAAGGGGTGGGGGCCGAGCTGGGGGCACCCCAGGCGGGGGCTCTAGCCGTGGTGGCTTGGTTTTGGGAAGATTCTTGCTGGGGGTCCCACTGCTGCCATGGTCTGGGGGTGGGAAGGTCCCAATGCCACTGTCCAAGGTTCGAGTCAAGGAGCCACAGGCTGGGGAGGGGAGGGCAAGTCACGGGTGAGGCTGGGCTCAGCCCCTCTGCCCTCCTCCTGCAGCTGCCTGCCCGACCAGGCTGTACCCTACTCAGGGTGCTCCTGGCCCAACAGGCCCATTCCACTAACCACCTGGGCTGTGGGGAGCAGTCACCAGGGGATTAGTTCCTATGCAGCTGCAGTGCCCTTGGCACCAATATGGCACTCAGAGCCTGGCACCTGCTCTAGTGACAGGAGAACTGGAGTAGGCAGGGGGTGAGGGGCAGGCCCCATCCTCAGCCCCTGGCCCTGCTGACCTGTGAAGTGGGAGGTGGGCACTGGCTCAGCCAGGCTGTCCTCTGAGGGCATCTCTTCCCGCCTCTCCGGCTCGATGCTCGGCTGTGTGGGGTATAGGAGACCTCAGAGTCCAATCCTATCCTAGCCCAAACCCCTCCCCTGTTCTCTGGGGAGTAGTGGGGAGCAGGAATATGGGTATGGGAGTGCGGGGCTAGGAGCACTGGAGCCCCTGCAGTATGGGTCTGAGAGTCCCCACAGACTGATGCCCTTCTCCACTCCCTAGTCCCCCCTTGGAGACCATGAATGTATCCAGCAGCTCCCAGGCCCCAGGGAAGAGGACCTGCCCAGGGGGTAAGAGACCTGGCAGAGCCAGAGAGCCAGGCACCACTACCCAATCCCTGCCACATGAACTTACCTTTCCAGGAGGTTTTCCGCAGCCCTGAAGAGGGCCCACCAAGCCATTTCTGGGCCCACAGGCTGGCCAGGGGCTCTTGGGGTCAGATGACACTGGCTGGAAATCCCCATACTCGGGCTTGGGCTCCCGCCAGCTCTTGGGCGGCAGCTCCTTGCCATCCACCCTAGGGGCAATGGTGCAGATGGAGGTGAGGCAGGCCCGGGCCCACCTGCACATTCCAGCCCTGCACCCTCCAATGGTGCTGGGCCTAAGGACACATTCACTGCCACCCTCCCTGGGGAAGAGGATATATTGCTGCTGGTTGTTCCCACCAACCCCTCCTGACACTAGCAACAGACAAGGACCCTAGGGGGAAACCCCAGAGGAACACAAGGAGCAGGGAGAAGGTGGGAGAACATCCCCAGAGTACTCAGTGTCAAGTGTAGGAGACTGCTCACTGGTGTTTACAGATAGATCAGCAGACCTGGTCATATCCTGGTCCATGTGCAACACACCCTGCCTGCACCAGCTGAACTGCTGAGCATGCTCACTGTCCAAACCACACAGGAATTATCAGGCCCAATTCCTATGGACTTTGCTATCTTATCTGGCCCAGACAGAGCAACCCCAAGAAGGATGGGTCCCTTTGCTAAACCACAGCTCCCGTTGTGGCTGGTGCCAAAGGGCAAGATGGGAAGGGGACCCTCCTTGTCCCTTTCCTGAGAAGACCTTCATCGACCCATAACTAGGATCTAGCATTTATTTAACTATGGCTACCTCATCTGACATGGAGATGACCCAGGAAGTTGTATACTATTAACTCTTCTCAAATGAGACTGGGTCCTGGCAAGCCTGACGTCAGACAACTAGTGAGGGGAGGAGCTGGGAGGTAAACCCCGGACTTCTGATTCAAGCCCCAGATCCCTCCTCCGGTCATGTTACTAACCCTGAGACACTTCAGTGGCATCCCACCCCTTTTGACCCCTGAGAAGTCCAAGCTCCCAGGAAAGGCAGGCCCAGCTCCAGACCCTGGTGTGCCCACAGAGGGAAAGCTGCCCCCAGCCCAGCAAGAACCTGCTGGCTGGCCCCAGGCCCTCACCTGTTGAGCAGCTGTTGCATGAAGGTGTCTGCACCCTGGTACACACCGGCTAGCTGCCCCTGCACCTGCCCCAGCCCCGTGCTGGGCCCTGAGGCTGGGCCCCCAGGCCGTGGCCGGGCCCTGCTGCTCAGGTAGGCCTTCTCCTCCTCCAGCGCCCGGCGCAGGTCTTCTGCCTTGGCCATCAGCTTGGAGATGTTTAGGCTCTCGGCCTCTAGCTTCCGGGCTTCCATCTTGACCTCCCTCCGGAGCGGGGAGCCCCCACTGGCCCCTTCCTTGCTCTTGGTGGCCTCCGTGCGGCGGTTCAGCGCTGGCAGCTTGCTCTTCTTAAGGCCAAACCAGCTGGCGATGCTGCTGGTGTTGCGGTGCTTGGCCTCGGTGCCCGGGGCCCGTTCCTGGCCCTGAAGCCGCAGGACATTCTCCTCAATGCCCTTCATCACCTTCTCCTCTATGGCTGAGTGGGGCGCCAGCCCCTCAGGGCCAAGGCTTGGGTCAGCAGAGCCAGGTGCTGGGGGTGTGGGCTGGGTGGTGGTGCCACCACAGTCTGCCCACGGTGGGCCCTTCCCCTTGTCAGGCTTAGAGGGCTCCTTGGTGACTGGGGAGGCCCCAGGTCGGGGCACCACCTTGGTGGGTGACTTTGAAGGTAGCTTTGTAGGGCTGCTGTGAGGGCTCTTATTGTGCTTGCCCAGGCTGGGGGCTGAGGTTGGCACTTTGGCAGGGGTACGGGGTACCTGGGGGCACAGGGCCCCTGCCAGCCGGCTCTTGGCCAGCTCTACTTTGGTGAGGCAGCTCCTTGGTGAGACAGGCTCCAGGTCCACCCGGGCCCCCATGGAGTGGGAAGAGTAGATTCGGCCGCCAGGATCCCCTCCGAGTCCGGGTTCCTGCTGCTTCAGGCTATTTGTGCCTAAGGCCACTGCCCCACGTAGGGCCCCTTTAGTTTCTGGCTGCTCAGGGGGTCTGGGGGGCACCATGTCTCCAGCATTCTCCCCTGAACGCCCAGGTGCCCGGGTCTTCTCGGAGCCAGGCTTGGCTGGCACTCCATTCTTCTCTGGGCCCAGGGGCCCCTCGGGGCCTGTCTTCAGTTTCCCCAGGGCTGCCAGTCTGTCCCGCAGAGGTGTGTTGCCAGGATCCCCAGGTCGCCGCCCTGACCCCTGGCCGGGCTTCTTGGATGAGTTGCCTGGGGTCCTGCGGCCAGGATGGGGAGACTCCGAGCCCGCCTTGTCCAAACTCTTCTCCTGGGGGTAGGAGTAGGACTCTGGGAGGCAGGGGCTGGGGGGAACTCCGGGGCTTCTGAGGGCCTCAGGGGCCTGTGGTACCTCCAGAGTCAGCTGTGGGTAGGTGGGTACCTGCAGTGGGGATGGAGGTGGCTCTGGGGAAGGGCCCCTAAAGGTGCTCCGGGAAAGGTCCAGGATGTTCTCATAGCAGGGAGATACCACCGGTCCTGGGGACAGCGTGGTAGACAAGGCTGGCGGGGGAGGTTTGAGCTGTGCAGAGTCCGGGGTTGCAGAGCAGGGTGAAGGGCTGGTAGGCAGGCCCTGTGCCCCCTCCGGAGACAGCTCTCCTCCACCCAGACCCCTGCGGGCCAGCAGTGGGGAGGGGCTGCCGTCTGAGCCGCTGTTTCGACAGGGGATTCGGGAGTTCCGGGGCAGCTGGGGACTGAGCTGGGGGCCTCCTGGGCTGGGGACCTTCTCTGAGGTGGGAGGCAGCTTTAGGAACTTGAGACCTCTGGCTGGAGAGGGCAGAAGAGGTCCCTGGGCTTCCCCAGGAGAAGTGGGGCCAATTTGGAGCTTGCTTTTCACCTGAGATGAGGAGTGGGGGTGGCCAGGCCGGGAGCCCAGGGGGGCATCCCCAGTACCCATGAACATGCTGAGGAAGGGGAGGGGCCCCTGGGCCTCTGAGGTAGCACCAAAGCCCGGCCTCTGGGCCTCTGGGGTACCCACACCCCAAGCTGACTTGGGGAGGCCTTTGGACTTGGACAGCTGTGGGGGCCCCTGGTCTGGGGAGGATGGCTGCCTGGGACCTGGGTGGTCCCCGTTGAGTGGGCCTGCAGCCCCGGCCAGGAAGGCCTGTAGGTAAGACTCTGTGTCCTCAAGAAGCTGGCCCAGGTTCAGCTGTTTGCGAGTCAGGGCACCAAGCAGGGTGTCAGGGCTGGGAGCCTCATTGGGGTCACCTGCCTCATCAGAAGAGGAGGAGGAGCTGCTGCCTGGGACACAGTGTGGGCCAGAGCTGGTGCCCTGGGCCTGAGGGGGTGCCCTGCTAGGGGCCCAAGGCTGCCCAGTACCCTCTTCCCCTCCCAGGCCCCCCAAGAGGCGCTCCCAGTGCAGCAGGCTTCCTAGGCTACCAGGGCCCAGCAGCAGGTAGGGGGCCCAGGGTGAGGGCTCAGGCTGGGGTGGGCCACACAACTCGCCGTTGATGGGCTCTGGGGAGCCAGGACCTTGGCCTGGAGGCCGCCAGGGGGTGGTAGGTGAGCACAGAAGCAAGGGGTCAGTCTCTTCCAGGGCTCTCAGCACCTCCAGAATCTGGGCTTTCTTCCGAAGGAACGGGGACAGGGCATCCAGCGCTGGGGGTGGGGCAGCCGGGGGACCTGGGCCTCCTGGCCTCAGCTGCTGCTCCCAACACACCTTGGGGGAGAGATGGCATGTGGAGGAGACCATGTGCAGTTGGGATCCTGTTTCAGGCCTAGGCTGGGCATAACTGGGTATGCCAGCAACAGAGCTGGCCTGGTTTTATCTGTGTCCCCAAAAGGAATTCACTGCAACTGGGATATGATAGCTCAGCTTCCTCAAGGGTTGCTAAGCCCTGGTTACCCCAACTCTTCTTCCTGGCACACTTGTGGTCAGGGGAGCACCCCACACCCCCTTCTTGGCTATCCCAGCCTCCTATTCCCCACAGCTGTTTGGATCGGCAGGGCTGACCGCCTACAACTCTCACCTCTATGCCTGTCCCAGGGGAGGGAGGCCTGTCTATTTCTCAGGCTCCAGAAAGAACACATAAGCAGAGGGTGTGATGTGGCCAAATCCTACGTCAGTCACTGTGGGCAAGCCCAGGCCTTCTCAGGTCAGACAGCTGGCCCTGCTGACCTGATCCCCAGCAGGAGAGGGGATTGGGGGTGACTCCATGTAAACCCTTCCCTGCTGTTGCCCAGCCCCTTCTTGTGTGTACTTCAGTCTGGTACAGTGGTTAACTACATAGGCTCTGGGGTCAGACTGTGTAGGTTCAAGTCCCAGTTCTACCTAGCTATAGGACCCTCTGCAAGTTATCTGACCTGTAAGCTACTTCATTGTGTCATCTGTAAAATGGGATGGTAATTATGTTTAACTCCATAAAATAAGACAAATGAGATCCAAGGTGTTCCACACAGTGCCTGGCATGGAGCAAGAGCTCGGCAAGTGTTAACTATGACTCTCCCTGCATTACTAATGCATTTGCTCACAGGGCCAGTGGGTGGGGGTGGGGATCTGTTTTTCTTGGCATGAGGCTGACAAATGGGGGCTCACATTTCCAGCCTGGACAAGAGTGTGTGCACTGGGAAACAGCCCTTCCCCAGGGGCCCTCTAGGAAACAGCAGTGGCTGGCAGTGCTGACTGACCAGCCTCTAGCTGGTGAGGCCACAGACCACCGTGCCCAGCTCTCCTACCTCTCTCTGTCCGACACAGTGCCCCAGAGGCAGCGAGGCAGCTGGTCCCTCAGTGGAGCTCATGGAGGGGGAGGCTGGTGGCTCTGATGGTGGCTGGAGCGGGGTGAGTGGGATCTGAAGAGAGAGAGGCAGAGTTAGTAAAGTAGCTATCTGGCCCTGGGTCCCTGTGCCCTCAGGAAGCCAGGCCTCCTAGCCAAGTGTTCTTCAGGGTCTCTTCTGGCTAAGGTGTAGCTCTTGCTGCTGTCCCCACCCACTGGTAAGAGGAGCCTCAGAACACAGCACAGGCAGATAGATCTGAAGATGGTGCAAGCCCAGGTGGCAGGGAATGGGACTGGTCAGAGGACTTTGGAGAAACAGGAATACCCTAGGCCCAGAAGGCAGCGGCAGGTCTAACCCAGGGCACCCTCGCCAGCTCCAGGTCTGCTCTACTTTTCTGTGGGGCTTCCTCCCCTGTTACAAAGAGGGCTACTGCAAAGGTCCCTTCCAGCTCTGACTACTTGTCATCCAAGGATTGCAGGGATGGCTGAGACTAATGGTCTTAGATGTTCTTAGAAAAGAGACGGCAGGGAGTTATCATTTTTGTCTTCCCCTTCCTGATCTCATGTGAAACATCTACTCTGAGGATTGCAAAAATAAGATTTAATCATGGGCACTTCTTGCTCAGTCCCTGACAATGTAATTTCCTTCTCCCAGGAGTCTCAACTAGATATGAGTCAGATTTAACTTTTCCCTCTCCCTTGTTCACGGCAGACTTTAAACCCTGTCTCTGCAGCGTCTCTCAGCCACCCCTCTGGCCAGCTGCAGCTTGCTCCTTCAGCCCAGATCTTCTCTCCCCTGGCCTGGATGCCCTCAGCAATCTAATCAGTCTCCTTGACCTACTTTGGTGGCCTTTCAATCTTCCATGTACAAGGCAGCCTAAAGCATCTTTTTCTTTTCTAAAGCATTTCTGTGCTCAAAAGCCTCCTGTGGGCCAGGCGCGGTGGCTCATGCCTGTAATCCTAGCACTCCGGGAGGCCGAGGCGGGAGGATCGCTCAAGGTCAGGAGTTCGAAAACAGCTTGACCAAGAGCAAGGCCCCGTCTCTACTAAAAACAGAAAGAAATTAATTGGCCAACTAAAAATACATACAGAAAAAATTAGCTGGGCATGGTGGCACGTGCCTGTAGTCCCAGCTACTCAGGAGGCTGAGGCAGGAGGATTGCTTGAGCCCAGGAGTTTGAGGTTGCTGTGAGCTACGCTGATGCCATGGCACTCTAGCCCGGGCAACAGAGTAAGACTCTGTTTCAAAAAAATAAAAAAAGCCTCCTGTGCCTATCCCTTGCCCATGGAAACAAGTGTGAACTCCCCTGCAGGCATTCTGGGCCTGGTCTGCCAACTCCTCCCCGGACACTGGTTCTTCCCGACGCCGCCTCCAGCTTTCTCTCACTCGCTGTCCCTTCACACGTCCTCTGCTCCATCCAAGCTGAACAGCTTGCCGCTCCCTAGGCCTCCCTGCCAGTGGATCTTTGCTTCCGCTGCTCTTTCCACAGGGAATCCCTTCTCCCTAGCCCCCATGCCACTCTTTTTAAATCTTCCATTCGTCAAGGCCTAGGTCCAATGTCATCTTCTTAAAGGAACCTTTCTCAGCCCTTCTCTGAAGGCCTCTCCCTGCTGCCCCCTGGACTCTTGGACACTCTTTGGAGCTGCATCAGCTCCCAGCCATCCCAGCCTTCCAAGGTCATGTTTGCCTTGCGCAGGCCACAGCCCTTAGGTGGAGCCTTGTGATTCAGTCCAATTCCATACATGTTGGCAAAGGCCCTGCTCACAGTAAGAGCTTAATTTGCATTTGTACAAAGGAGCTTTCATCCTAGCAAAGCACAACCTGGGAATCGTATTAATGATAAATAGCTGCCACTTATTGACTATCTACTATGGGCCAAGCACTACATAGTAACTCATTTAATCCTCACAACAACCTGCAATATGGGTATTTTTATGCCCATTTACAAGGGAAAAACTGTAGTCTGTAAACTTAAACAATTTGCCCAAGGTCATACAATTAAGAAGCAGCTAAGTTAGGGATCCAACCCAAGTTCATCTGAGGCCAAGGATCATGCTCTTTCCATTACGTCACGTTACCTCTGGGAAAGATAAATCTATTGCCTAAAACCCCCAGAGGTCCCAGAGTTCATTTAGGTAAAAAATAAATGATTGCAGGGCTCTACCCCTCTGTTATCAGCAATCACTGGCAAGTGTGTGGTGGGGAGTTGGGCTTGGCTGGTGTGGTTAGCCTCTGGGGATTCCAGGGTGAGCCTTGCGGCAGGGACAGATGTAGGGCAGGGAGAACTGCAGAGTCACCACTGCTGAGTCAGTCTCTGCTCTGCACCTGCCTGGTGAGAAGGGGGCTCCAGAAAGGCCATGGTGACAAGGGGCTTCTGCAAGGGGTCAGGCTTCCAAGTGAGTGGCTTCCCTGCTGAGGCCTGGGGCCCACAGCTAGCTGCCTGGTTTGCATCAGAAAGACAGACAGACACACACACATATACACAGAGAGTACTTTTCTTTTTGTCAGAGTGAGGGGAAGGGGCTGGTGACCTCAGAAACAACTGACTGCCCACCTCAGCTGCTCCTGACCTTCCACCCCATGTCTCACCCCCTCTGGGAGGTTCCTGACAGAGTAACCTCAGGTGACATCTTCATTCAGCGCAGGACTCATTCCCAATAGCCTCCTGCTTCCCCTGGGGAAGGCAAGTGTCAAGGCTGGTAGCAGAAACCAGCGACTGTGAACACGCGCCGTGTCAGTATATGCAACTATTCCTGCACACAGTTATCAGGACTCAAGTGCCTTTCCTGACCTCTCTGTGACACTCAGCCCCACCCCTACCCCTGGCCAAGAATGGGCTGTATCAGTGGCCAAAGAGGCCTCTTGGAAGCTTGAAAGAATTGCATTTGCAGCCTCCACCCATCTCCTCACGCAGGGCAGGAGCAAGTGCAAACCTTCTCTGTCAACAAGAAGGGAAGCCATCCAGCTGGGAGGGGAGTACCTGGAGGTGGGGGACTGCCAAGCTTGAGGGCACTCGGGTGGTTTTCACCCCATCTAAGGTGCAAACCCATCAGGCCAGGCAGGCCTTCCCCAGATGGCCACAGCCCCCAGAACGGAGGGGGCTGGCTGACGGCCTGCTTCTCTAGCTGGATGTGAGAAGGGACAGTGATGCTGAGGGTGGAAGCAGGACTGTGACAGGGAGAAGCCCATGTGCCCACCTGAGGGAGAGAGCCTGTCGTGAGCTGGAGTTTTTGCTGAAACAGGGCGCTCAGCATCTGGTTCTGCCGTTCCAGGTCAAATACCCTCTTCTTCAGCTTGATGCACTCCTCTCGCAGGTCCTGCCGCCGTCCGAGACCAGGCAGAGGAAGAGATGGGGAGGTTGGCGGGGAGAGGGAGAGCGGTATGAATACAGTCCTCTTCATCAGGGCAGCGGCACAGATCCTGCCTGGAGGCCCCAGGACATCTGCTGGGCAGGCCTTTCTCCTGCAGCCTCATTCTAAGAGGGATCAGAACCTGCCAATGTTTGTAGCTCTAGCATCTTCTGGGGATGCTAAATTCTCTAAAGTTTACCACCCATGGTGAGAGGTAAATCCCATTCTCTTTGTCACCTTTCCCGTGTTGCTGGAGCCAGCCCCCTGACTCTTAGAAACCACACATCAAAGAAGGGCCGATATAAGACAGAGGAAGACCTTGGGGTCAAAGTGGCCCATATGTGGAGAAGTTATCCATAGTGCATGAGTAAATATTTAGAAACCACTTATGCTCACATCATTAACTGCTATAAGGGCCATCACAGAAGCCAGCTAGGGCCAGGGTAAGGGAAGGATTTTAGCCCAAATCAGTTACCACAGCTTAGAGATTTGGCCTTATCTAGTCTCACCCCTGCCTCCAGGTAGAGTAGTATGGACCTGCCCCTATGAAGGCTTAGCTGAGCAGGCTCGGGGTCCCTAGGAAGGGTGTCTCCCGCTATACCCAGGGTGTCTGGGCTCAAAGAGGAGAATGTCTCCTGCCACTACTCACCTTCTGGTTCAGCAGTGCCTGTACCACGTGGTTGGCAACCTGGGGACAGAAAGTCCAAAGGCAATGCTGTCAGCTGACCCACCTTTTTCCTGGAGTGGACTGGCCATCCCCCCATTCTCCAGTGCCAGTCCCACCGCAGGCCCCACAGACCTCGTCCAGACAGCGCTCGTATGTCTCCCGCTGGTTTTCGTTGGCCTGGGCAAGCGCCGAGTTCTCTGCCTGCAGGAGTGAGGGAGGAAGAGGCAAAAAGGAGGCTTTGGGGACTATTCTTGCCCCAGGGCACATTCCTTCTTGGGGAAGCCCCAAGGAGTCTGCTAGCTCCAGCTCTAGGCTGCAATCAGGTTCTCACAGGACGAGGCTGACACAGAGAAGCATGGGCAGCAAGGGGGCAGAGCTGAGTGGGTTAAGGAGACAGTGGCCAGGAGACCTGAGCTGGGAGGTGGGCAGAGGAGGCTGGGGGTGTGGGCAGGGTCTTAAGGTTGTGGCCAGGGGCCTGATTTGAGGATCTGCATTCTTGTCCCTCAACTCTTGAGCCCGGGTCATCCAACCCCTTCCCTCCTGTAGCTCCTTTTTCCCCAGAGCTGGCAGGGGTTGAAAGTTGGGGAGAAGAGAGGTGAAGAAGGGAGACCTTTGGGAGTTAGGACAGCACACCCTGCATGTTTCCTGTCCCTGAGCTGCCACCTGGGCTGGAGAGCTAAGAGCAAGGAAAGGGCTTCTCAGAGGAGCTCTGCAAAAGAAAGGTCCAGCTCTCCTCCAGCCTGGTGAAACAGGTGGAGAGGAAGGCGCACCTGCACCCAAAAGACATGTACTAAGCTGAGAGGGAGGGGCAGCCCGGCCACCCCCACCCTGCCCTGTACCGCACCTCCAATTCCCGCAGTCGGTGCAGAAGCTCCTGGCAGGTGCCCGGCTCCATGCTGCCATCACCACCCTCTCCTGGCCTCGAGTTTCCAGGACCCCCAGCCGGCTGGTCCATGGCCTCTGACATCACACCCTGGGAACAAGTGAGAGAAGCCCTGGCAGGCTACTCCAAGGCATGGGGGAGGTGAGAGGAGGAGGACAAAGATGAAACTCTTCAGTATTCGTGGAGTTTAGATTGGTGTTATCTACGTGCATGACAGTGTAACAACTCAGGATCAGGCTGGGAGTCTCCTGGTCATGGGGCAGACACACAGATACTCTTCCCATCTCATAAACAGAGACCATTGTTTTAGAAACCCTTGTACTCCCACATGCCCTATCATACATACACTGAGCAGGGAGCCAGGAAATCTGATTTCTCTGCTGGGATTAGTCTCAAACTGGCAAGTCATTCAGCTTCCCTGTGCCTCAGTCTCCCCATTTATAAGTAACACCAACATCACCTAATCTCACTCAGTGTTTGCAAATAAGGATTAGGTCTGCAAAAGAAAATTGAGGAAGTTAAAAAAAAAACCTATTTAAAACACAAGACTGTTATTATTAATAACAGTAACAATATTATTCATTCACTCATTCATTTAGAGACAGAGTCTCACTCAGTTGCTGGGCTGGAGTACCATGGCATCAGCCTACCTCACAGCAACCTCAAACTCATGGGCTCAAGCGATCCTCCTGCTTCAGCCTCCCAAATAGCTGGGTCTATAGGCGTGCATCACCACACCTGGTTAATTTTTTCTATTTTTAGTAGAGAGGTCTTGCTCAGACTGGTCTCGAACTCCCGAGCTCGAACTACCCTCCCACCTTAACCTTCCAGAGTGCTAGGATTATAGGCCACGTGCTTGGCAAATAATAATAATTTAAACTAATTTAGTAAGACAGACAACTAGAATTTTGTCCTGATGATCAGTAGTCTCCTGCCTGGGGCAGGGACACACTTTAGGTAGTGGAGACAATGGATAAAAAAACCTGGCTTTGTAGCCAAAAGGCTCAATCTGGCTCTGCCTCTTATGAGCTGGGTGAACGCATGAAAACTTGCTTAGCTCATTCATTCACTTGGTCAACCAACTGATCTTCAGTTTCCTAATTCTGAGAAATGGGCAGAAGGATTCTTCCTTCCTTATAGAGTCATTGTGAGGACCAAATGTGACTACCTAGGGAAAGCACCCTGAGACCAGCTTACAAAGGTGCTGTCAACATGACCTGTACATGTTTGGAGAACAGAGCTGGGCCCGGGGCCCTCAGTTCCAGTCCAGGCTACAGTGCTCACGTGCCAGGTCACCCCAGGGTGAGGCCCCTCTCCCTGGGCCTCAGGCTGCTCTTGGACACAGTGGGAGAAGTGGGAGGCACCCTGCACGCCTCCAAGGCTCTCCCTTCTAGCGTCAGCAGCAATAAGCACCCACTGCCCTGGAGGAGCCAGGCCCTGGAGGACCTGCCTCTTTGTGCACGCCGGTCCCTCTCCTGGGGTCTCTGGACGTCACCCCCTCCCTTCCACTTGGCTTACTCCTTCCTAGTCATTCTTCAGGGCTCCCACACCAAGCCTGGGTTAGGTGCTGCTCTTGCAAGGTTCTATACTGGGCTCCCCCACTAGGCGGTCCACTCCATGAGGGCAAGGACATTGCATTCACTTCCCTATTTAAACTCACACACCTCCTGGTGGGACACCTGGCATGTAGGAGACAGACTACACAGAATACTACACTGACCACACATGGCAGAGCCAGGGCTCTGACCTGCCACCATGTGATCCTCCCACCCCACCAAATGTTGTCATTGTTACTTGCTTTAACTGACTGGTCTTCATCTTCCATTTGAGCTCCAGTTTCTCTGCTAGAAGAAAGTGCTTGTTTTCTTCTTCTGCACAAATATTGTGGAGGTTTCCAGTGGGAACCTTTCTTATCATAAAAACTATAACTGGGTGGAAGCCCCCAGTCTACCACTGACTATTCTATTGTCTCTTCCTTGTCCTGCTGGAGCCCCCACGAAAGAGGCGCAGAGCTTTTGGACCACAGGAGAGAGAGGTCCTCAGCAGCTCATCATCCAGGCATCTAAGTGCTCACTCCTCTGTCCTCCACAGTGGGGACAGGGGTGCCTCTGCCAAGCCCATCATGCACAGGCCCCAACGCCCCTCACCTGTCTCTGCCACCTCACCCAGGTAGGCACGCTCACTCTAGCGGCCAGAACGGTCACCTTGCCTGTGGAGAAACAGGGAAATGATGTCAGCCATGCATTCCATAAGCATTTATCAGGCTCCTGCCATGTGCCAGGCACTGGGACACGGCAGGGAACACATCAGAGGGGAGCCCTGCCTTTATGAAGCTTCCACTCCACTAGGTGAGGCAGACAATATACAAGGCTGGGTTGTGATAGGCACCAGGAGATGACAATAAAGTAGAGACCTGAGTGAAGTGCAGATGAAATCCTGGAGCGAGAAAAGCATTTGGGACAGAGGAAAAAGCCAGTGCAAAGATCCCCAGCTCTCAGCCAGGAACCACTTGGGTAGCAGATGGGAATGAACAGTCACATGTGGTGCTTTACGACCCTTGTACAACATACATTGTCTTCTTTAATCCTCATAACCACAGAGGGAGCTTATATATTTTAGATGAGGAAACCGAGGAACAGGAAGTCCACGTGCACACACACAGAGTGCGACCTGTGTGACGAGCAGCCCATCACATCAGGTTCTCCCAACAAGCTCGGAAGCAGGGGACCAGCCTGGAGGAGGAAGCAGGCTCTGCAGGCAAGGGAAGTTGCCCAAACCACATGGCTGGTCCACAAAGCACCTGGGCAGGCCTGGGTTCCCCTACTCTGCGGCCCTTCTGCACATGTCCAAGGGCTACTGTGAGACCCACAGGACAACTTACATTTAAGCTCTGTGCAGTCCCAGGGCTCCTCGTAGGCAGAGCCCTGGAGTTCTGCGGTAGGACAGATCTAGGTTAGAGTCCTGACTCTAAAGAATCTCTTTCCTTACCTGAAAAATGGAGATAAGAACACTTAGCCAAAGGGTTGTTGGAGGATGAAATGAGGTAATGTATGTAGAGTGTCTGGCACGAACTCAATAAATAGAGGCTTTTCATATGATCCCACGCTGACACAGGCACAGTACAAAGCCTGGGGTTGCTGCAAAACCTGCTGCTTTCTCGTCTGTTCACACAGAGCTGAACCCTGAGTCCCAAGCCCTTCACCCTGGGGTCTTGGCTGCAGGAGCACCCGAAGATCTCAGAGTGCTGTCCACCTGCCCTGCCCCTGGAGGCCTCCTCCTAGCCAGCTTTCCGGCCCCAGGGGCCAGTCTGGCCTTCACCCTCCTCTTCTAAAACCGGAAGAAGAGAAGCAACTGGATGCTTTGAGGCCACGGGTTACAGTAAAAGGGGAGAATGCTTCTTTCTGAGTGTGTGTGCGTGCGCGCATGACGGAGGAAGGAGACTTCTGAAACACTTAGAGGAAAAGGAAAAACTGTGTAATACTTATTTTTAACACTCCACAACAATCCTTTTGTTATTTTAACATCATAAAAATGTATCACGTTTAGCTTGGTTTGCTTGTAACATTATCATGTTTGATATACTTAGAAATATATAGGCCTGGAAAAAATGAACAAAATTCAAGAAATATCCTCCTTCCCACATACAAATAGGGGTTAAAACCAAAAAAGGCCTCAGGCCACACCCCCCCCCCAACTCTGGTCTCTCTCATTGTCCTCTCACTCTGGTTGGAGGCCCCGCTGCCAAGAAGAGGCCTGCCAATCACTAGCATTTCCCTCCATCCCTCACCGTTTATTTCCCCATGGAGCCTTCAGGGGAGAGAGGAGCTGGGGGGGTGGGGGTGCGGTGTGCTGTGGAGGGTAAGAGACAAAGTTGGGAAGGTGAGGGAGGGGACCGGGATGAACAGGGCAGTGCCCAGAGGCCTGAAAAAGCTAAAGCTAAAGCTAGGGAGAGCCCAAGGTTTTGTGTTCCTCACACAAAAACAAAAACCAAATAAAGTGTGACAGTAGTTTAGAATGTCTTTCCCTAAAAAAACAAAAAGGCATGCCAGTTAGGAGTGAGGCCCAGACTGAGCACTGGCTGTGGCTTGTGTACATGTGTGCCCGGTGGTTTTCTGAGTCCAGGAGGGTGGAGACCCCACACTCCACAAAGCCAACTGCTGCTGCCTGCCAAAGCCAAGCCCCTGTAGATCCCAGCGCAGGGAGGCCTGAATGCCACTGGGGGCTGGAGTAGACCCTCCAATTCATAAGGCACACCAGTGGTCCTTCCACACACGTCTCTGTAGGCTCTGGCTGGAGCCTGAGGAAAAGCTCAGGAAATGCTGGCTGAAGGCAGGCTGTGACTCAGCCCATTCTGGGAGAAAGGCCTTCTGCCTTCACGCCGCGGTGGTCTGGGCCAACTCAGGATGGAGGGGCCTTCTCTGCATCTGCAGGGCTGCCACAAGCAAGGGCAGGAGGCTGTCAGCTGAAACTGCTGAGAGCCACAGGGAGGAGATCCGCATGTAAGCTTGGTGGTGGGGAGGAGCACATGCCATGTAAGTCGGATCACAGTCTGAGTTCAAGATTTCTAAAAGAAAACTTCCTGTGTCTTTACCCTCCTCTAGGGAATATCAAGATCCAGAGAGATCCCACCACTTCCAGCCCCAAATCAAAGCCTGAGCAGGAATTTGGCCCTCCGGAGCCTGGGTTTTCTGCTTCAATCTCACAGGGAAAAGCCAACCCAGTCAATTTCCCGGTGGCCATCCCTGCTGGGTGTGAGCAGCCCCTGGCCCCCGCAGAGGCTGAGCACCCCCCTCCTCCCTCAGGAGCCACAACTCCTTCTACTCACAGCCTCTGTGCTCAGCCAGACCCGAGACCCAGAAAACCCCAGGCCTCGGTTTTTCAGGATGGCCCTGGTTTCAAACATTCCTCCAGTGGTCCCACAACACATCTGGGATGTTGGGTCTGGAACACATGATGCTGGCCAGCCTGGGTAGGGACGGAACTATCCCGGGGTTGGAAACTCTAACTTGAACTGGAGGCTTCTCCTGCCAGAACTGCCAATGGAGGCACCTCCCCCCACAAAGGCCTGATTCAGAGAGAGGTGACCTCAGTGCCAAGGGGTGGGGGAGGAGGGAGGAAGAGCAGACCCTCTCTAGCTTGTCCTTCAGAGTGGGTGGGGGGGCAGTTTTGGGGCAGCCAGGGATAGGGAAGGCAGAGACTCTTGCTCAGGGGTCTCTGGGTGAGCTGGGGACGTCACTGAGTGACTCTGAGCAACCGCTATCTCTTCAGCCTAGTTAGTCATGGAGGGCCCCAGTCCCCACCTCCTTAAAGCCAGGAGGGAACAGGGGAATTCACGGCTTCAAAGGACATCTGACTGTCCTGGCCTTTCAGTCAGCCAGATCAAAGGAGTGGGGTCTGTAGCTTCCACCCCTTCTCCAGCAGGGCACAGACAAGACCACTCCCCAGGCTCTGCATCCAGGCCTGGGAGGCAGAGGCCAGAGAGGTGGCAGCAAGCCCATCTTCCATTCCCCCTGCCCCCTTCTCCCGGCCCTCAGCCAAGGCCTCTCTGGCCCCTCATGAGCCCCTTACTCACCAGCTGTTCCCCCCAGAGTCCTCTAGGGAGAGAAGCCAGGGGCCAGGAGGAGGGAGAGGGGTGGGCAGCTGTGGGAAGGCAGAGATGGAGAAGCTCACTTTAATAACAGAATCATCCGTAACACCAACCGTTTCTCCTCCGCTCCTCTCCCCAGCTGTTTTCTGGAATCCCTTTCACCAGTCCCAGCCCTTTTTACCAGTCACACCCAAGAGTACACTTGTAAACAGCAACTTCTGCACCCAGGCAAACACCCTTTCCAGCCAAGATCAGCCCTGGGCTGCTGTGGGGCATGGGGCAGTAGAAGGATGGAGGACTGGCTCCCACAGCACTCCTGGCCTGAAAGTGGCTACTTAATCCCTGGCCCAAAGCATCTTTCAGCCCTAAGAATTCCAACTGGTCTCCTCCCCCCTCAGGGAAAGAGGGCAGACAAGAATTTCCTTCCCTCCTTCTGACAACTGGCACTGGCAGACACAATAGCCCTTCTGAGAGGCATCTGTCCTTGGGGAAGGGGCCCACTGCACTGACCCTCCCCTCAATTTCCTCTTCACAGGCACCCCAGGAACCTCAACCTCCATGTGTGGGCTCTTGGGAACCGACAACAGAATCAGTCTGGCCCTTCCAGGCAGGGCAGCATCTCATCTCCTCTCCCGCAGAGCCCTCCTGTTCCCTGTCCACAGCATAACCCAACAGCAAAAACAGCAGCTGCTGAGAATAGGGAGAGGGATGGGGTTCTGACACAATGGGTTTATTTATAGGACCACACACCAGGGGCTCTGCAGCCAAGCAGCCCAGGCCCTGCTCCCAACAGCCGAGCTCAGCCCACTCTAGCCCAGCCACAGGTACTGGGAAAAGCCTCAGACCAAAAAGCAGAAGTCTAGGCTAATTCTAACTTTGCATTTTGCTTACTTGCTGTGTGACTACGCAAATCATTCAGGGACAAGTTTTGCACCAATTGGAGGTTCTAGGACAGTGTTTCTCAAAGTGCGGCCCAGGGACTCTGAGGCCCTCTCAAGGGGTCCATAAGGTCAAATTATTTTCATAACACTACCAAGACATTATTGCCTTTATTACTCTCATTCTGTCATGAGCGTACAATGGCACTTTCCACAGACTATGCAGTGTGATATCACAGATTGAATACAGAAAGAGATAGGAGAATCCAGCTGCCTTCTGTTAAGTCAGACATGAAAGATTTGCAAAAATGAAGAACAGTGACACTCTTCATTTTTTTGAAAATGTATAGTTATAGTTGATAAAAATGTCAATGGTTTATTATTTATATTTAAATGAATTAAATACATGATTAAAACTCTCAGTTCTAACTTACATTTACTACAGTAAATGTCAATAACTATAATGCATATAAACAGAAGCTCTCTGGGATCCTCAAGTTTTAAGAGTATAGAGGGGTCCTCAGACCAAAAAGTTTGAGAATCACTTTTCTAGAACAGTGCTGTCCAGTAGAACTTTCTGTGATGATGAAAATGTTTAGTTTGTGCTGTCTAATATGGTAGCCACTAGCTACATGTGGCTACTGAGCCTTGAAATATGTCTAATCCAACTGAAGAACTGAATTTTAAAGTTAATCTTGGATAGCCACATGCAGCTAGTAGCTACTGTACTGGAAGGGGGAAGTTTGAGAAGATCCCTGGGATTCCCTGACCTGAGCACTCTAGGGCAATGCTTCTCTCCACAGAGGCTGGGGGTGGTGGAGGGCCAGAACGCCACCCACTCCTGTCCCTAGGCTCGCACTTACCCTACTTCTCACTCTTCCCCACCACAGGAAGCCACGTGGTCAGTCCTGCCTGGCGAGCCTACCCAGCTTACTGCTGGAGTTGCCCTCTCAGTTCTCTGCCATGACTACCTCACACCTCTCCACTGTCCTCAAATTCTAGCCTACCACCTCCCCTCCTGTTCCCCCAGGGGATTAAAGCCAGTAAAGGGAAACCCCCTCAAACACCTGCCACCATCTTCCCAGCCCTGAGGGACTCCTCCCTACCTGCGTTCACCTCTTTTTACAGCAGCCAAGGCCAGTCCCTCCTGCCTGAGAGCTCCCTCACCTATGCCTTCAGTGTCTACCTCCTGAAGAGATCTTTCTCATCTACCCTTCAAAGCTTCCCAAGCGTCTTTCATCTTAAAAACAATCTTCTCTTGACATTTTTCCAGATACTGCCCTCTTATGCCTTTCAAAGCCAAACTTCTCAGGGGAAAATAAAAGCCACCTTCTCATTCCTTCCTCAACCTGGTCCAATTTCAACAGTAACTACAATGCTCAATCCAAACACTATCACTCCTGATTCCCTTCTCAAGGATAAGTGACTACCTCCTCCTCGACATTTTTTTTTATTTTTTTGGAGACGGAGTCTCACTCTGTCACCCTGGCTAGAGTGCAGTGGCGTCATCTTAGCTCACTGCAACCTCAAACTATTGGGCTCAAACAATTCTCTTGGCTCTGCCTCCCCAGTAGCTGGGATTATAGGCGCATACCATGACACCTGGCTAATTTTTCTATTTTTTGTAGAGACAGGGTCTCTACAGACCAGTTCAGGCTGGTCTCAAACTCCTGAGCTCAAGCAATCTTCCTGCCTTAGCCTCCCAGAGTGCTAGGACCTCCTAGACTTATTTTTAAAGCTTTGAAATATAGTTCACATCTATAGAATTCACCCATTTAAAGTATATAATTCAGTGGTTTTTTTGTATATTCAGAAATATGTACAATTATCACCACAGTCAATTTTAGAACATTTTTATTACCCCTTAATGCCCCCTCAACACTGCTCCCCCCTGCCCCAGCCACTCGTCTATTTTCTGTCTCTGTAGATTTCCCTGTTGTGGACATTTCCTGTGAATGGAATCATAGAACAGGTGTTTTTTTGTGACTGGCTTCTTTGACTTTGCATAATGTTTTCAAGGTTCATCCATGTTGTGGCATCTATCAGTATTTTATTCCTTTTTATGGCTTAATAATGTTCTACTGTCTGGACATACCATAATTTATTTATCCATCCATTCTGTTGATGAATATTTGGCTTGTTTCCACTCTTTAGCTACTGTAAATAATGTTGCTATGAGCACCTATGTACAGTTGTTCCTCAGTATCCCCCAAAGGATTAGATCTAGGACCTCTGAAGATACCAAAACCTGTGAACACTCAAGTCCCTTATGTAAAATGGTGCAGTATTTGCATATAACCTACACACACCTCTTGGTATACTTTAAGTCATCTCTAGGTTATTACAATACCTAGTATAATGTAAATGTTATGCAAATATTTGTTATACTGTATTGTTTTATAATTTGTATTACTTTTGATTGTCATATCATTCTTGTTCCCAGCCCCCCGAATATTTTTGATTCAAGACTGGTCGAATTTGCAATGTAGAACCTGTGGATACAGAAGGCTGACTGTACGAGTTTTTGTTTACATGTTATGTTTTCATTTCTTTTGGGTATATACTTAGTAGTGGAATTGCTGGGTTATATGATAATGCTAGGTTTAATTGTTCGAGGAACTGCCAAATTGCTTTCCAGAGCAGCCACACCATTTTACAATCCCACCGGCATGTATGGAGGGTTCCCATTTCTCTGCGTCTTCTGTATCGTACTTGTTATTATAGGACTTTCTGACTCTGGCCACCCTAGTAAGTGTGAAGTGGTATTTCACTATGGTTTGGATTTGTATTTCCCTGATGACTAACGATGTTGAATATCTTTTCATGTGCTTATTGGCCATTTGCACATCATCCTTGGAGAAATGTCTATGTAAATTCTTTGCCCATTTTTAAATTGGGTTATTTGTCTTTTATTATTCAGTTGTGAGAATTCTTTACCTATTCTGGATACAAGTCCCTATTGTATATATGATTTGCAAATATTTTCTCCCAGTCTCTGGGTGGTCTTTTCACTTTCTTGAGGGTGACCATTTCCTCCTGGACTTTTCCTTTGCCTACTACACGTCCCCAGTCCCCCCACCTCTACTTCTGTGTGCATATGTGTTACTTTATGTATACATAATACTTAGGGGAAAAAAAAGACATAGTAGCACATTCTTCTCACTGTTCTACATCTTTCTTTAGCAGAACAATTTTTAGAAAATGAAACCACAGACTATTTGGATCTTATCAGTTTTTCTACCAATATTATATTCCAAGATCCAATCCAGTATCCCACGTTGTACTTAGTCACCAGGTCTCCTTAGTATCCTACAATTCATGGCAGTCCCTCAATCTTTCCTTGTCTTTCACAACCTTGAAAGGGAATTGATCAGCATTTTAGAGAATGTCCCCCAATTTGGGTTTGTTTGATGTTCTCACTGATTAGACTGAGGTTATTATAATTTGGGGGAAGAATACCACAGAGGTGATGTGCCTTTCTCAGTGATTACATCCACGGATATACATGATGCCAAAAAGCCTGAAAGGTGGGGCACGGTGGCTGACACCTGTAATCCCAGCACTTTGGGAGGCTGAGGTAGGAGGACTGCTGAAGGCCAAGAGCTTGAGACTAACCTGATCAACACAGCAAGACTCTGATGCTACAAAAAATAGAAAAAATAAGCCAGGCATGGTGGCACATGCCTGTAAGCCCAGTTACTGGAGAGGCTGAGCAGGCAGGATCACCTGAGCCCAGGAGTTCAAAGCTGCAGTGAGCTATGATTGCCACTGCATTCCAACCTGGGGTGACAGAGCAAGACCCTGTTTCAAAAAAAAAAAAAAAGAAATAAAGAAATCTTATAACTGGTGATGCTTTAACTTTGATCACTTGGTTAGTTATCTATTAGTAAGTTTCTCTACCATGGTTACTATTTTTCCTTTAGTAATTAATATTTGGGGGAGCAATATTTTGATACTATGCAAATATCCTGTTTCTCCTTAAAATTTTAGCCACCATCAGTGGATCTTGTTTACAGCAGTCACTATGGTGTTCTAATTATAAGTTCCGATTTCCCTCTTTCCCTCTACATTTATTAACTGGAAGTTATCTGCAAGGAAGAATTGCCCCTTCAATCCTATTTAATTATATATTTATATTACTATGGATTAATTGGATATTTATTTTATTTTTGGGGTTATAACCCAATACTGTCATCACATTTCATTGCTCATATTGCAGCTTTGGCCATTGAGAATTCTTTCAGGTTGCTCCTATGGCCTTCATTTTTTTATTTTAAGCACTTCCTTACTTTCTGGCACCATAAGATGTTCCTGGCTTATCTTCTATTTTCCCTGCCACAACCACTTTTCCAAGGATCTCTACTAGAGCAATCTTCTAAAACTGTAAATCTGATTCTGTTCTTCCCTCTTCAAATCTCCCCATGATCTCCTACTGCTCTGGGGACAGACTAAAGCTCTTAACACTACCCTAGAAGTCCTGCCTTTGTCTGGCCCTAGAACAATTCTTCAGAAAAAGCTCTCCCGGACTGATGAAGCCAGCATTAATCTGTCTTCTTAAAGTGCCTCCTGTAGGCTCAGTATTTCAAAATGTAATGCATCTTGTTCTCTAATAGTCCTCTCTGAGGAGGAGGGGACCTCCTGCTCTGTTAGAAGGGGACATCCATGAGGAGGGCCCTGCCTGTATTTCTGTACTGCCCACACCTTCTGCCAGTGCAGTGGACCACCCTGCCAGCTAGGCCTTGAACCGCTCTCCACCCCCAGCAGGTACTGGTGATCTGCTTTCATTCCAGCCAGAAAAGACCAGAAAGGAGAGACAGGTAAGAACATACAATGGGCTCATCAGGTTCCCCTAAGGATCCCTAAACTATCCCCTACCCAAATGGCTCAAAGGGCCCATATGATAAATAATACTGAGGGGTGAGGAATGGGCATTTTCAGATTTGTCTCCGATGCTGATATGACCTTTTTGAGCTCTTAGGGCCTCAGTGACTCTCTATGGCAAAGAGGACTAACCTATTCATTCCACAGACATTTCTGGACAGATCTCAGCATGAGATACAATTCTGGGTATGGGGGGCGCAATTCAGAGATGAGTCAGCTCTTCTTGGGTTTCTTGGAGCTTTTAGTCTAGGAGGGGGCATAAGACATGTAAGTACAAAAATCAGTAGTGTTTCTATACCTTAACACTGAACTATCCAAAAAAGAAATTAAGAAAACAATCCCATTTATGATACTTACAAAATAAAAAATACTCAGGAATAAATTTAACCAAGGAGGTGAAGGATCTCTGTACTGAAAACTATAAAACAGTGATGAAAGAAATTGACGAAGACACAAACAAATGGAAAGATATTCCACATTCATGGATTGGAAGAATATGGTTAAAATGTTCATACTAACCAAAGCAATCTACAGATTCAATGCAATCCCTATCAAAATACCGGTGATATTTTTTCACAGAATTAGAAACAAAAAAAAACCCTAAAATTCATGTGGAACTGTGAAAGATTCTGAATAGCCAAAGCAATCTTGAGCAAAAAGAACAAACCTAGAGGTATCACACTACCTGATTTGAAAAATCTACTACAAAGCTATAGTATTCAAAATACTGGCATAAAAAAGACATTAGACCAATGGAGCAGAATAGAGAGCCCAGAAATAAATCCACACATTTACAGCTAATTGATCTTAGGCAAAGATGCCAAGAACACACAATAGGGAAAGGACAGTCTCTTCAATAATCAGTGTTAGGAAAACCAGATATTTACATGTAGAAGCATAAGATTAGATCCTCAGCTCATACCAACTACAAAAATCAAATCAAAATGGATTAAAAACTTAACCTTGACCTGTAAAAATACTAGAAGAAAATAGGGAAAAAGCTTCATGACATTGGTGTGGGCAATGATTTTTTTGGATATGACCCTAACAGCACAGGCAACAAAACCAAAAATAGACAAATGGGATTATATCAAACTAAAAAGCTTCTGCACAGCTGAGGGAACAATCAACAGAGTAATGAGAATCTACAGAATGGGAGAAAATAATTTGCAAACCATACATCTGATAGGGGTTAATATCCAAAATATATAAGGAACTCAAACAATCCAATAGCCAGAAAACAACCTGATTTTTAAAAAAGGACAAAGAGGCCGGGCTTGTGATTACAGGCTCACACCTGTAATCTTAGCACTCTGGGAGGCTGAAGCGGGAGGATCACTTGAGCTCAGGAGTTCCAGACCAGCCTGAGCAAGAGCAAGACCCCGTCTCTACTAAAAACAGAAAAAGTTAACCGGGTTGGGTGGCGTGCGCCGGTAGTCCTAGCTACTCAGGAGGCTTAGGTCACTTGAGCCCAGGAGTTCGAGGTTGCAATGAGCTAGGCTGATGCCACTGCAGTCTAGCCTGGGCAACAGAGCAAGACTGTGTCTCAAAAAAAAGACAAAGAACCTGAATAGACATTTCTTAGAAGAAAACATACAAATGGCCAATAGGTACATTAAAAAATGCTCAGTATCACTAATTATCAGGGAAATGCAAATTTAAACCACAATTGGATATCACCTCACACCTGTCAGAATGGCTCTTATTGAAAGAGACAAAAGATGCTAAGCACTGGCAAGGATGTGGAGAAAAGGGAACCTTTGTACTATGTTGGTGGGAATGTAAATTTACAGCCATTATGGAAAATAGTATAGAGGTTCCACAAAAAATTAAAAATAGAACTACCATATGATCTAGCAATCTCGATACTGGGTATACATCCAAAGGAAATGAAATCAGTATGTTAAAGAGATCTGCACTCCCATGTTCATTACAGCATTATTCACAATAGCTAAGATACGGAATCAACCTAAGCATCCATTAACAGATGAGTGGATAAAGAAAATGTGCTATATATGCATAATGGAACACTATTTCCCCTTAAGAGGAAGAAAATCCTATCATTTGGGACAACATGGATGAACCTGGAGGATATTATGTTAAGTGAAATAAGCTGGGCACAGACTACATGACCTCACATGTGGAATCTAAAAAAATGCAAACTCATAGAAGCCAAGAGTAGAATGGCTGTTACCATAGGCTAGGGGTGGGGTGAGGGACGTTAGTCAAAGAATACAAAATTCCAGCTAGACAGAAGGAATAAATTCGAGATCTATTGCACATCATGGTGACTACAGTTAACAAAGTTGTACTTGTATGCTTGATAATTGCTAAGAGAATAGATTTTAAGTGTTTTCACTATAAAAAAAAGATATGTGAGGTAATGCATATATTAATTAGCTTGATTTAGCCATTCCACAATATATGTATATATCAAAACATATTTTACACCATAAATATATACAATTTTTACCTGTCAATTTAAAAAAAAGGCATGCAGGTAAATAGCTGTACTGTAAAGGTAGTTCTATAAAGAAGTCTTTTGGAAAATTTTAAAAATCAGGAGAAAAATATTAAGCTGGAACTGGAACAGCTTTTCAGAATTTGAGGCATCAAGTAAACTGAGCCCTTAAAGAGAAGGAGAGCTTAGGTACAACAAAAAGGGAATGGGGGTCATTCCAGGCAGAAGGAAGGGCATAAACAGAAGTAAGGAGGCAGATGCCTCTGGGTGTGTATGGAAACAGAATGACTCACTGCAGCTAGATCTAAGGGCATTTGAAGGTGAGTGTTTCCTACTCCCCTGGCCCATGCCAGTAACTAACTCCTCTCCTATCCCCTGGCTGAATAAGGGAGTCAGCATCTTTTCAACAACCTGGGTGTAACCAGAGACACATGCTGGGTCCCGGAAGCGATGGTGGAGGGGATAGCAGAGCCGACCACTGAAACATCAGCTACCTGCTCTCAGGTCTAAGACAAAAAGGGCCCGGGAGGCTACATCTGTAGGCCCAGGAGAGTGGGGCAGATACCCTCTCAGTCCCCAGTGCCACTCTCCCAAACTTCACACCCTGGCTTCTTTCCACAAAAGGAACAGGCTCTGGCCAGCCAGATGCCTTCTGCACCCAGGCAGCCCCTGTGCTGACCAAGTGGGTGCCGTCCCGTCATACTTGGGGGTGACCCCCTAAGCTTCCAGCTCTGCTCTGGGAGGAGAAAGCAGCTCTGGTTCACCTACAAGCCCCCACTGGACTCTACTCTTATTTGTGCCCACAAATGGGAGTGAGGCTTTCTGGATTCTGGCCAAACTGCATGACCCTAAGGTGAAGCCTAGAAACCCTCTGAGCCTCAGTTTTCTTATCTGTAAAATGAGGGTAAGCCCTGTGACTCCTCTCTCCCTGCAGGGCATAGAAGAGAAGAATGATATCAGGTCTAGAAAAGAATTGCAGCTGAGGAGACAGGTCCCCTTGTGCAGAGTGGGGGTTGGGGAAGGAGCTCCCTCAGCAGGGCCTTGAGGGATAAACTGCTGGCTTTGATGTTGCCTTTCTCCAACAAGGCCTACAGCCTTCCCAGGAAAGCAGTGGGGGAGGAGAGAGGAAGGGACAGCAAAGCCAAGAGTTTTAGCCTTCTTCTAGCCCAGGGGACAGGAAGTGAGGTGCTGTCTACAGAGGAAGTGAGAAGCAAACACCCCCCAACTTCCCCTCAGCCTATAGTGGAAAGAAAGGCTTCAGCGTCAAGAGCCTGCAGGCCCAGAGCTGGGAAATAGAAGGCAATACGGTGGGGGTGTGGAAGGAGGCATTATCAGCACCATCTGGCAGAGAAGAGGTCTCTCATCTTGGACACAATAAAACTCAAGGGGCCCAGGACACCCCACAGACTGGGGGTGTGGGGAGAAGAGAAGTCACCAAAGCCAAGATGAGAAAGCCAGCATTCCAGGTCACGTGGTACCACACCCGCAGTCCTGGCCTGACTCCTGCTCCCAGCATGAGTGCCACGCCATGCACTTCTGCACGGGCCTCCTCGCGACACATGCACACACAAGGTGGGGCAGGTCCTCTGAGCACTAGCTCTTACAGCACGTGTCCTTCCTGTGCAGCCCTTATCACAGCTATAATTCTGTAATTGTTTAATTACTCAATTAATGTGGACTTTTTTGATCACCACTGTATCCCTAGAGACTAGCACAGCACCTGGCACATGGTAAACTCTAAATAATCTGCTGGAGGAATAAATGGGCTGGCCATAGCTTTAGAACTCTTCAGAGGCTCCTTTGGGTCTAAATCCTGGCATCTGAATGAAGTTCAGTATGCAAAAGTAAACAAACCCTGCACATGGTTTGGGATTAACTGGGGGACCCTGGGATGGGTAGTAAAGGCCAGTGTTATTGTCTGAATGTTTGTGTCCTTCTAAAACACATATACTGGAATTCTAACCCCCAAGGTGATGGCATTAGGAGGTGGGGACTTTGGGAGGTAAATAGGTCATGCGGGTGGACCCTCAAGAATCAGATTAGTACCCTTACAAAAGAGGGTCAAGAGAGACCCCTTACCCCTCCCACCATACGAGGACACAGCGAGAAGTCTCTGTCAGTGAGCCAGAAAGTGGGCCCTCTCCAGACACCCAATCTGCTGGCACTTTAATCTTGGACTTCCTAATCTCTAGAACTGTGAGAAATAAATTTCTGTTTATAAGCTGCTCGGTTTATGGTATTTTGTCATAGTCCAACCAGACTAAGACAACCAGACAGGAACTGTGACAGAGGTGGCAAGAGGAATCCATGTACACCAGACATTGCCAACAGCAGACAAATAAAGACAGTATATGCTACACACTATCTTTTGGGTAAAAAGAAAAAAAAGAATACATTTTTTTTTTTTTTTGAGACAGAGTCTCACTTTGCTAAGAATACATATTTGTATTTGTTTGGTTTTGTGTAAAGAAACTCTTGAGGGATACGTATGAAACTAATAAATGATTACCTATTGGGGGAGAAGGGGACGGAGGTGGGAGTGAGGTTTCTCAATGTATGCCTTTTTATATCATCTCGATTTTTGAACCACGTAAAAGCATCTTCGAAAAATATTAGAAGGAATCGAACCACTCAAACATGTGATTTCGGAGCTGGGAAGCTCCTCCCAGCTGTGGCCATCCACCTTCTTCCTGCAGGGACCAGGCGCTGGGACAAGGGAGCAGGTTAGGCAGTCTTGGCCAGGGGAATGCGGGGACTCTAATCAAGGGATACCAATGCCTTCACTCCCTTTCTTCACCAGAAAGTTCACCCCGGGCTAAGGGAGAGGCCTTTTTAGTGACTGGGCATGGTAGCACCACTATTGAGAAGTTAGTTAGGACCACTTCCATCTGGGTGAGAGCTGGTTCATTCTAGATCCCTAGGAAGGCAGGCAAAGGCTAGTCAAGAACAGAGGCAGAGGCAAGAGGTTGGGCAAGGGGAGAGTTGGGAGGAGGTGGGAGTAAGGTGGGGTAAAAGACTCCTAGAGGTGCCTGGGGCTGCTGCAGGCAGGTTCTGGGGGTGTCTCAACAGATTCTTGCACAGAGGGCCAATTACAGGCCCTACATCAAGCCAGCTGGGGGTGAGGTGAATCAGCCCCTGGGAACCGCAACTGCTGAGAGCCCCAAGGCCGCACCCCAGGAGTTCCAGGGCCCCTCACAGCCCTGCCTAGGAAAATCTTCATCATTCCCCTACTCAAAGCATCTAGGGGCAGGGGCTGAACTACATTAGAACTGCAAGCACGTACCCTCAGCAGCACCTACCACTCAAGCCCTGCAGGCAACAGCAGGAGCAGCAGAATGGGGTCTTTTCTTCTTTTAAAATATTTATACATTTTTTTAAAAAGCTTAGTGAATATTGGAGAACTACTGGAGCTAAAGGACCAGCATAAATTTCAGGGTGCTGTGCCTGACTGAGTTTTTCTCAGCAGCTGCTGGGTTTTTAGAAATCAGTAATAACAGCAATGATAATTCACCTTAATAACAGCCTGGATCCTCAGGCCTCTTTCATGTGCATAAGTCCCAGAGCTGGGAAAACGGTAATTATCAAGCAGGTGCCACACCCCAATGATAATGTATTACTAATCCACGAATATTGGCTGGGAAACTGAGGCCCAGGAAGAAGAATTTCCCCTCACACGGAGCTCAGGATATAGGTGCCGAGGGCCGCTAGGCTGTGGGGAACTGAAGGTGCCTCTCCACACCTGCTGTGTTTTGGGAAGATGCCGAAGAGAGGGGCACTCATTCCAGAGTCATCCAGACGTGGGTTTGGGGAGAAGGTGAAGAAAGCCTCTGTATATGTGTCCCCAGCCCCCTCCCAGGCTGCAGCAGGGCCTGGTGAATAGCCCTGGCTGGGACTCAGGGCTGCTGTTCTTGAGCCCAGCACCACCCTCCCAGAGTATCGCAGGGCAGGCCGACAGCTGCCTTAAGCATCTCTGCCATCTCTACCACAGGGTAAGTGAGGGCTCAGCCCTCTGGACAGTCTCATGCCACAGGAGCAGTCCACAAAGCGGGAATGGGGGGCACCTTGCAGCCAGGAGGATGGATCAGATCAAGAACAGGTCAGGAAGTGGGGAGACTGCTCCTTGGGGACCCAAGCCCATCTCTGTAGCCCCCTTCCATCCTTGGCACTGATCCTAAAAGAATGAGAGCAAGGCCTGTCTGGTCAGTGCTGTAGAAACCTGCAGAGGAGGCCAAACTGTCCTATATCCTCCAAGAGGGCAAATGAAGGTGGGCAAAGTGTCACAGGAGACCAACCGTGGCCCCACTGTGGCCATGGAGGGAAGGGTAAAGATGAATGCATTGCATTCGCACATCCATGCATAGCCTACCACGTGCCTGCTACTGTAACAGATGCTGGAAACAGACAAAATCTTAGCTCCAGGGAAACCATTAGGGCCAAACCAGGCAGCAACCAATGACCTGTTCTCCAATGCTCCACACAGTGTCTGCGGGAAAATATTAAGGGTCTTGTTCTAAAGGATTTGAAGTTGTTTTTCTTCAGCATGTTAGAAAGCTGATCAGAGGCCCTGGAGGGCCCTGGGATAACACTTTAACTCTACAGGGCCCAGCTCTCTGCAATCTCAGGTTCAAGAACTGGCCCTCTCTGCTTTTAAATTCAGCCAGGCTCCCTCACATATAAAAAACTAAGGCAGAATGGTACCATGTAAAACTCCAGACCTGAGTCAGGAGTCCTGCCTCTGACACTCACCACTGTATGAATCACTTCCCCCTCTGGACTTCAGTTTCCCCATTTTTAACACAGAGCGTTGGACTAGACTGTCTCCAGGATTCCCTTCCAGCCTATGGCTCTGTGTTGTTTCGATGTGGTGGCAGATCCCAGATTGATTTACATAAATTTGCATGTTCAATCAGAAATCCCAAACTCCAAGTATAGAAAATCCAATCAGTCCATTAATGCAGCCAGACTGGGGCTGGAAGAGCCTGCCAGGTCCTGGTGAGGGTTGTCAGAGGAGATGGTGGCAGTGGTGGTAAACTGGGGAGGGGCTGAGGGAAGGGAGGCAAGAAAGGGCATTTGTTCTGAGATGCAGCTCTGGTGACCCAATACTGAGGGGGCCAGGGACCCCACTTTGGCTGTCAGGCAAGGGTCCTTTCTTCTTCTGCTTCTATCCGGGCCTCTGGCTGGCCAGCCTCAGAGCCACACCCCAAGAGGGAGCAGCAGCCTCTGCCTAGTAACAGCTGCATCCTTCACTCTGACAGAGACTCCACCATTAACCACTTTCTGGGAAACTGACCTCCCTGGGAGCTTCCATTATCCATTCCAAGGGCTCACAGCAGTGAAAAAGGTTTCCTTGGGTCTAACCTAAATACTTCCTGCTGCAGCTTCACCCTCATAGGTGCCAGGGTCCAGGGCAGAGGGCTCCCCAGGCCCAGGAGAGCCAGCAGAGAGGGAAAAAAAGCAATGTGGGAGACTGTGCCCCATATCCAACCATACCCAAGGCCTCTTTAACCACCACCTCTCCTTCCACATTCCCCTTCACCTGGGAGACCAAGGATGAAAACAAACAAAAATGTGAAGGCCTTTGGCTCTTGGGCTAGAGAGCAAGTCCCAACCTGGAGAGGCAGACTCCTGAGAAAGCTCTACCCTCAGGAGGAAAGGGGGCTGGGAAAGGTGGGGTGTGGGCAGTTTTTCTTTGCTGCTGCAGCTGCTGCTGCTGTCACCAGGCCGAGGAACCTGGCTGGGCTGGGTGAAGGCAGCAGGGAAGAGTCCTCAGCCCCTTGCTTGGGAGCTGGGGGTGTGAGAGCAGAGGTGAGGTGGGTAGGGCCAAGGGGTGGGATGGGCAACAGCACTGGGGCCCTCTTGCCTTCTTCCCATAAGAAGGCGGGATGAGTGTGCTGTGTTCCCTGGCCCAGATCCTAAAACAAGTCCCAACAGCTGAGATGTAAACTGTCTCCTGGGAATCTGCTTACCCTGTTGGCCCTTGGCTGCCTCCTCCTCTCTCAGCCCCTCCCCAGAGGACCTACTCAAAGACTGGCCGGGCTGGGATGTCTCATCAGAGGCCTTGATGGGTGGGCCAAACCCAAGCCAGCAGGAGTTCATATCCCAAGGCACCAAGGGTGTGAAGGACAGTGACTACTCAGGCAAAATAAGGGAATCTGCTTTCTCCACCCAAAGCTCTAATCCCAAGTAACCGTGATGTAAAACCACATTACCCAACACTCTAGCTCTCTAAATTGAGCCATTCTGCCAGAGGACCTTTCTTCCCTCTAGATTCACCCATCAGTGGAACTATTCAATGTCAAAAAGTAGGAGAGAATGTTAGAGTTTTTTAGTCTAACTGCTGAGTTTTCATGACAGGGGAAACTGAACCCAGAGAGGCAAACTTGGCCAAGGTCACACAACAAGCTAGGAATAGCTGGGTCCAAAACAGCTTGGTCCCCATACACATAGGGTTTTGCCTGCCTATCATGAAGAGCTTTCTTCTCTGCAGCCCAGGATGTCTGCCTCTCCAGGTTCTCACTCTCCCTGAAGGCCAGAGCTGGAGTAATATGCTGGCACGCTAAAGCCACCACATGCAAAGACCACAGACTTTGAAAACAAACTGGAACTATGTGGGAATATATCCACAGACAAGAATACGCATGGTTTCCCTGGGGTGGGAAACCCACTAAGCCCAGGTTATTCCAATAAGGTGGAGGACGAATTTGTGAAGTGCATTTTTTTTTTTTTGAGACAGAGTCTTACTCTGTTGCCTGGGCTAGAGTGAGTGCCGCCGTGGCGTCAGCCTAGCTCACAGCAACCTCAAACTCCTGGGTTCAAGCAATTCTTCTGCCTCAGCCTCCCAAGTAGCTGGGACTACAGTCATGTGCCACCATGCCCGGCTAATTTTTTCTATATGTTTTTGGTTGGACAATTAATTTCTTTCTATTTATAGTAGAGACGAGGTCTCGCTCTTGCTCAGGCTGGTCTCGAACTCCTGACCTTGAGCGATCCGCCCGCCTCGGCCTCCCAAAGTGCTAGGATTACAGGCGTGAGCCACAGCGCCCGGCCTTGACTCTACTATAGATGATGGTTTAGCTCTCACTTCCTAGCCTTCTTCCTCAAATACAAATCCCTCAATATGTAATCCAATTTTTGCCTAAATAGAGTTTATGTCATTAAAATTGTGTAAATATCATTCACAGCAGAGCCACATGGTGTCCTAATGATTATAGAGTTCCTTTTTAACATAACTTTTTGCTTTTTTGTTTGCTTATTTTCAGAGTACTTATCACTAAGTAGTGATCACACATGTTCCTTCTACCATCATCTTGGGAATTTCCTTTGTGTCTCCCTTGTGTTGGATTCCACCTTCCTCCTCCTGGGTTTATTTGCCCTCAGAAATGTGTCCCAGCTTCAAACGTCACTGTTGCAAAGTTCAAAGTCATTTTGACACTTAAACATGATAAGTGACCTGACTTTTCTATGGCACCTTTTAGGATTTTCTCTTTATTGTGATTTTCTGAAATTTTACAACTTGTAACTTAGTGTGGGTTTTAAAAACTTCTCTGTACAGGGCACATGAAAGCCTCTCAATTTAAAGGCTGTTTTTAAGTCTTGGGAATTTTTTGGTATTATTTCTTTGATAATTTCCTTCCCTCCATTTTTCTCTTTTGAGACTTCCTAGATCCATCCTTTATTTTCTTATCCTTTCTCTTCTAATTTCTATCTCTTTTTCTTTCTGTTCTACCTTCATGAAAGAATTTGTTGAATTGATCTACCTTTTACTGAACATTTCAAATTTCTGAAGTAAAATTTTCAATATCTAAGACCTCTTGTTCTTTATATAATCCTTTTTATTGCCTGTTTGTTCTTGTATTGTGGGTGCTATATCTTCTCTTATCCCTCTGAGATTATAAAGTTTCTCTAAAAAGCTTTAAAAAAAGTTTTCCTCTATTATCTGTTTCAATTTAGAGGATTTCCTCAAATGTCTGGTGATCACTGGTTGTCATACATTTAGCTCAGACACAAAAAAAATAACCATTTCAATATGTAATCAATATAAAAATTATTGAGATAATTTACATTCTTTTTTTATGCTAAGTCATGCAGTGTGTGTTTTAAAGTACATCTTATAGTACATCTCCATTCAGCCCAGTCACATTTTAAATGTTTGATAGCCACATGTGGCCAGTAGCTATCAGACAGTGCAGCTCTAGAGGGAGTGGAGATAAATGTTTTTGTCAGATCTACCACATTTAACCAGGAGTCAAGCATATTTTTCAGATTAACATACATGTATATTACTTGTATGTATATGTATGTGTGTGTGTGTGTGTGTGTGTGTGTGTGTGTGTGTGTACAGACACACATATACTTATATGGCTAACTTGTTCTCAAGAGAGATTTTACCGGCTAGGAGCAGTGGCTCACGCCTGTAATCCTAGCACTCTGGGAGGCCGAGGCAGGCGGATCGCTCAAGGTCAGGAGTTTGAAACCAGCCTAAGCAAGAGTGAGACCCCGTCTCTACTAAAAATAGAAAGAAATTAATTGGCCAACTAAAAATATATATAGAAAAAATTAGCCAGGCATGGTGGCGCATGCCTGTAGTCCCAGCTACTCGGGAGGCTGAGGCAGGAGGATGGCTTGAGCCCAGGAGTTTGA
>CAUYRT010086121.1:0-37457 GCA_963574885.1 Lepilemur ruficaudatus | reverse complement strand
AATTAATTTCTTTTCTATTTTTTAGTAGAGACGGGGTCTCGCTCTTGCTCAGGCTGGTTTCGAACTCCTGACCTTGAGCAATCCGCCTGCCTCGGCCTCCCAAAGTGCTAGGATTACAGGCGTGAGCCACCGCGCCCGGCCCATGTACAAACTTTTTTGCACATATGTTTTAAGGCTCATCTGAGCTCTGTGTCAAACCAAACACCCACAGTACCCTGGGGAATGGAGATTTTCTGGGTAGCTATTAGTGTGGACCAAATATTGACTGCCCTTTATGTTTGTTGGTCTAATAGCTTTATTGAGATATCATTGACATATAAAAGCTGTATGTATTTAAGGTGTACTTGATGTTCTGATATACTTACACAATGTGAAATGATGACCACTATTCAGCTAATTAACATATATAACACCTCTACATAGTTATCGTTTGTATGTGTATTAAGAAAATTTAAGATCTACCCTTTTAGCAAATTTCAAATCAAAATACAGTATTTACTATCATTCCCATTGTGCACATTATATCACAGAATTTATTCATCTTGCATAACTGAAACTTTGTATTTTTCAATCAATACCAATTTGCCCCTCCCCTCAGTTCCCTGAAAACATCATCCTCTTTTCCACTTCTATCAGTTTGACTATTTTAGATTCCATGTATAAATGAGATTACACAGTACTTTTCCTTCTGTGCCTTGCTTTTTTCTCTTAGCATAATGTCTTTCAAACTCCATCCATGTTATCATAAATGGCAAAATTTTCCTCTATTTTGTGGCTAAATAACATTCCATTGTGTATATATACCACCTTTTTTTTTAACCTGTTCATCTGCCAAAGGACATTTTGTTTGTTTCCATATCTTGGCCTTTGTGAGTAATGCTGCAGTGAACATGAGGGTAAAGACAGATGGAGGTTTCAAAGGAGCTGCAAAAGAGGTCCATGCTCTCCACTGAGCCAGGGAGGGAGGGGTGATGGAAATACATCCATGTTAAAATGCCACAAATACTGCATCTTAACCAATTTCTGTAGTTTCTCTTGGATAGATAATTTTCATGTTTTTCCTGTGGATTTGGCAAATTTCATAATTATGAAATGGTTGATTATAGTTTTTTGCTAATATTTTCATCATTTTGCAGGGGAGAGTGGGATTATTATGGTTTGCATTCAGCAATTCCAGAAACTGATGTCTCTATTCAATTTCTCAGAGTTGTAAGCATCATACTGAGCAATGAAAAACACGAAATGCTGAGCAGGAGACTGAGCCTCTGTCTTCATGGAGCTTATAATGTCAAATGGCAATCACCAATTGAATTATTATACAACAAGCCTGTGTTCTTTTCATTAATTATTTACTGGAGAAGTTCAGAGTCCAGGGACTTATAACATGTGTGGCCTATAAGTATTTCCTATCTGGAAATACTGGAAAGCTTCTCTGAGCAATCTGATCAGTGAAACTTTCTCTGGAGTTAACTTGGCAAGAATGAGATTTTTAATAAACAGGAAAAGCCTGTGCCTGGGGTGGAGCTGGAGTGGGAATAAGCTGTGAGACATTGTACATGGCCTGGTGATGGGTTTTCAATGCATGTACCAAAGGAAGAACTTATTTTATCTCTCTCTCTCTATATATATATCTATATGTATATATAGATATATATTAGTTATTGGGGAATATTAGCATTATATAAATGCATTTTCAGGTGAAAATCAACAGAATAAGCTTTATAGAGACACATGAAAATATGTTAGGAAGTTGTTAAGGAATTTGAGAGGGAGCTGGGAAATATAACAAAGTGAAAAGGCAACTTACAGAATGGAAAGAAGTATATTTTACAGCATATATTTGATAAAGAGTTAATATCCATAATATATAAGAAACTCACATAACTCAAAAGAAAATATAATAAAAACCCTATTTTAAAAATATGCAAAGGAGCTGAATAGACATTTTTGCAATGAAGACATAGAAATGGCCAAAAGATACATGAAAATGTGCTCAACATTGTTGAACAGGGAAATGCAAGCCAAAATTATAATGAGATATCACCTTTCATCCTTTAGGATGCCCATTATTAAAAGTCAAAAGTTAACAAGAAAAGGGAATGCTTACATACTGTTGGTAGGAATGTAAATTTGTACAGCAATTATGGAAAACAGTATACAGTTCCTTAAAAATTATAATTTAATTTTTTCCTCAAAATATTATAAAAATTTAAAAATTTAAAAAATTTAAACTACCATATGATACAGTAACCCCATTTTTGAGTAGATATCAAAAGGAAATAAACTCATTATATTAAAAAGGTATCTGCATTCCCATGTGTACTGCAGCATTAGTTGCAATAGCCAAGGTATGGAAACAACGTAAGTGTCCTTCAATGAATGAATGAATAAAGAATGTAATATTACTCAGTCATAAAAGGAAGGAAATCCTGGTATTTATGACAACATGGATGGCCCTGGAGGACATTATGTTAACTGAAATAAGCCAGGAACAAAAAAACAAATAGCACATGATCTCACTCACATGTGAAATCTAAAAAAGTAGAACTCTTAGAAGCAGAGTGGAATGTTAGTTACCTGGGCATCACAGAAAGGGGTTGAGAAGATATTGGTCAAATGTCACAAAATTTCAGTTTGATAGGAGGAATAGCTTTGAGAGATCTACTGTACAACATGGGCGCTATAGTTAATAACAATGTATTGCATTCTTTAAAATCACTGAGAGTAGATTTTAAGTGTTCTCACCACAAAAAAATGAAAAACATAGGAGATAATGAATTTGCTATTTAGCTCAAATCATTTTATAAGTATGCTTATTTTAAATCATGTTATATACCATAAATATATTGAATTTTTATTTTTCAACTATATACACACATTAAATCTGATAGAATGTACAAAAATCTTAAAACTGGCTGGGCGCAGTGGCTCACGCCTGTAATCCTAGCACTCTGGGAGGCCAAGGTAGGAGGATCGCTCTAGGTCAGGAGTTCGAGACCAGTCTTAGCAAGAGCGAGATCCTGTCTCTACTAAAAATAGAAACAAATTAGCCAGACAGCTAAAAATCTATATAGAAAAATTAGCCGGACATGGTGGCACATGCCTGTAGTCCCAGCTACTCAGGAGGCTGAGGCAGAAGGATCGCTTGAGCCCAGGAGTTTGAGGTTGCTGTGAGCTGGGCTGACACCACAGTACTCTAGCCCGGGCAACAGAGCAAGACTCTGTCAAAAAAAAAAAAAAACAAAAAAACACCCTAAAACTAAAAACTGAGTTCAATAAGATTACAGGATACAAGATCAATATACAAAAATCAATTATCTTTCTAATCACTAACCATAAATAATAAAAATTATGTTTAAAAATCTCAATGACAGTAGTATTAAAAATATGAAATACTTAAAAGACTTGGGGATATATCTGGCAGAAGATATCCACAGAGATGTAGGAGACAGAGTATCCAATACTCTTAACCTGAGATCGGATTCCACCTAGTGTCTAAGCCTATGGGATAGAGAAGGACGGAGACATCAGCAGTCAGGAGGAGGTAACAGGAGTAGATCAGGCAGGATTCCCAGGCTAACAGCCACCTTGCACAGCCAGGTCACACCCCAGCCTCTCTTCCAGCCCAGGAAACAGTCTCACAATGCTCCCAGTGTCCTACGAAACACAAGTAGCCTCTCCCACATCTTCCAGTAAAGGAAGAAAAACAGGGACCACTTCCATCAGCTCCAGTTCACCCAGAACTTCAGGCAGATGTTGCACACACCCATTTACACACCATCCTGTCCTCTTGCCATAAAAAAGTTCCTGAACAGTCATAGACTCACCTCTCTCTGTTCCACCTACTTTTAACATTTGAGAGGTAAATGAAGCTGTCTCCAAGCTCTCTATCCCTGGGTTCAATAAGGAGAGAATGGCAAGTGAGGTTCTTGAGATCAGAACAGACCTCAGAAATATATAAAATTCCTTCAGATAGGAGGGCACTAGAGATATTGGAAGGTGTGTGTTATCCCCCGTCTCCCTTGAGTCAGCTTGACTATAATGAGCTGAATATTTGCCCCACCTGGACCCCTTGCTCGTCCCAATATCCAATTCGGCAAGCATAAGTCCCATCCCTCTCACACTGTTTGCTTGCGGTGCTGGGATCCCTCCGTATTCGGGGAGGCTGCCGATGTTCCGCCTCTCTCCATCTCTCTTACTTAAAATATACCAGCCAGAGATTGGAAACCTCATTAACAGAACTCAAGGAAGTTGGCAGAAACAGGAGGAGCCACAACAGCTGGGCCTCAGGGAATGACATGATATTATTATTTCTGATTAAGCATCAAAGCCAAGCATATTTGTGAAAAATAGATCCCGATTCTAAAAGGAAGGGCTAAACATGTCTATGCAGAACTTCCTAAGAGGAAGACAGTGGTCAGTGGATCATGTCACTCAAGAGCTCATAGAAGGTCAGATCAGAAAAGCATCGAACAGAGGATTGGATGATGTAAGGGACTTTGTAGCAGCCAATGCCTGGGATCTCTCCACGTTTTCTTCTTCCAGGTCTGTTTCCTCCCAAGTGAGAGAAAGGAGGGAGCAGCGAACAAGCATTCACTCTGCGCGTGCCTTCCTGTGGTTCTCAAACCTAAAAGGACTTACAGGAAAGTGTTCAACACTCCCCATACCCAGGCTCCAGACAAGACCCAGTAAATTAATGTCCGAGTCAGGAATGCAGACTTCAGTATTTACGGTGATTCCTGTTGGTAGTGAACCTGAAAACCAATCTACTCCATCTAACAATCATTAATATGCACATAGATCACCTGGAAATACTGTTTAACATCCACATTTTGATAAAAACCAGGTCGAGGTTTTGCCTGAGAACCTGTATCCCTAACAAACTGCGGATCTGGGGAGCACACGGTACCCACAGGAATGAAAGTCGACGGCGGCCGTGGCCGTGGCGATGGGGGCCGTTGCGCTCCCTGTGCGATGCGCCCGCACGCCCGGGGCAGCGGTCCGGGGCCTCGCGGCCGCCGGCGTCGTGCTACTCATTCCGGACAGCGCGGGCAGCTCGGGCCGCCGCTCCCCTCCCGCGGCGCGGCGCGGACTCCGCCCAGCAGCCGCAGCTGCCGCCCGGGACGTCCTCGAGCGCCCAGCGGCTCTGCCCCAGCTCTGCCCCTTGGAGCGCCGGCCCGGGGTAGCTGGAGCCGGACGGCCCCGCGCCGTGGCTCGGACTCGGGCGGCAGGCGCCTGGCAGCGGGCTTGGCGCGGGGACCGGCCTCCTGGTGCGCCCCGGCTGCTCTGAGCTGTAGAAGACGCCTGAGCCGAGCCGCCGGGGCCCGACCTGCGGCCACGCGGGGCCGCCCTCCCTGGTGCCCATCGCAGACGGCTCGCTAGAGACGCCGCTCCGGCCCGGGCGCCACCCAACTGCCAACCTGGTGCCCACCGGCGACCGACACCGCGTGCAGCAGGGCGGCCGTGGGGCCCGAGCAGAGAGGTGCGGCCGCCGAGGAGAAGCAGCAGCTGCCGCCTGCTCACTGTGGCAGGCTACAGCCTCTCCACCGGGACCTGAGCCTCGGAGATGGGCGCGGAAGGGGCGAGCGAAGGCCACTGCCAGAGAGCAGGACGGGGACAGCAGGCCAAAGACGCCGCGTGACACTCCGCCGGCGCTGTACCGCCCGGCCACCGGGGCCCATGGGAGCAAGTTTAAGAAGCAGCCGGCCCTGACTGCAGGCAGAATTGCTTCTGAGTTAAATAAGCTCTTTAAAATTTTTACTGTGCCTCAGTTTACTATTTAAGAGGATAAAATAAAATAAACTACATAAGAATGAATCTAATAAAATGTGTATAGCATATGAGAAAAACCATAGAACGTTCCTAAAATATTTGAATGTAGACATAAACAAATGGAAAATAACATCAGGTTCTTAGGTAGAAGAATTCAGTATTATCAGTATCAATTGTTCTTAGGTGATTTATAACTTTAATTTGTTCCAATACAGATACCATTAAGTATTGGAGGTAGGCATGTTACTGCAAAAAAATCTTATAGATGAAGACACAAATAAGAATAGCCAAGAAAACTCTGAAAAAGAAAAAAAAAAGATCAGCCAGCCCTGTGAGACACCTTGATTGATGGAAAGACTGATAGATCAGTGGAGCAAAAAATTCAAAAATAGACCAACATGCACAAGAAAGTGTCTTAGTCCCTTCAGGATGCTATAGGGGGAAAAACACACCTTAGACTGGGTACTGTATAAACAACAGAAATGTATTGCTCATAGTTCAGGAGTCTGCAAAGTCCAAGGTCAAGACACCAGCACATTTGGTGTCTGGTGAGGGCCCTGTTCCTCATAGATGGTGGCTTCTTGCTGTGTCCTCACATGGCAGAAGGGACAAGGGTGCTCGCTTCAACCTCCTTCACAAGGGCACTAATGACATGAGGACAGAGCCCTCTTGACTTAGTCACTTACCCAGAAGCCCCACATCTAATACTGTCACACTGGGGATTAAGATTCCCCATGTGAATTTTGGGGTCAGGGGAACACAGATATTCAGCCCATAGCAGAAAGTTCATAAGCAATTAAAAACTATAGTGGGGATGACATCGTTAACATCTGGGCTTTGGAAATTTGATATTGCTATCACAAAGGTAAAAATAATTAATTCTTCAAAACCTATAACCAAATAAAGGTCCCATGAAAGATGAATCTGTATGGCAAAAAAAAAAAAAATCAAGTTTTGATAAGGTTAATTCTAACAGGTTGTACCAGGATTTTTTTTTTTTTTTTTTTTAGGTTTCTGGGGATGAACAGGGCCCCAGAGTTCCTCCATAACGTTTTCACTTAAGTTGCTCACTTTGATACTCAATTTGAAAGTACATAAAAATGTTTTCTTTTATTGTTTGAGAAACTCCAAAAAGAAGGCCTATTTATGTATGATCCTCAAAAAATTTCAGTGTTGCTCTGCTGAGGAAGGGCACAGAATCTCATACCCACAGAAGCATCATGTTCCCTCAGATAGGAGACTTGGCCCTGAGCCAGACCTTCATCTTTCATCACTATCAGAGGCTTCACAGGCACGCATTTCTCTGGGGCCCACCACACAGGCTTCCCCCTGAGAATCTGACTCAGAAGATGACTGGTGAACATGTGTCATAGTATTCTGATCTACATCATCCTGCCCTCTCTTGATAATCCCTTCCAGGGCTTTAGGATCTTTCCTGGATCCATCTGCCACACACAGATCAATTGGAAAATGTGGCCAGAAGCTTGGATCATCACTGGGACCCCACCCTGTCCCACCAGCTTCTGTAGAAGTATGATGTTTAAGTCTCTCCTGAAAGGCTCCATTCACAGGGTATCCTGTGTCAACATAATTGATTTAGTAAAGTGGGAAAAGAAATAGGCAAGAGTCAGGCTATGCTGGAGGCTGATCTAGGCTCTTCCATGATTTATGTGTCTGATTTACCCAAATACTGACAAATATAAATTCATCTATCTCTAGGTTGTAGAAAAAACAGGAGGATGAGCCCCAGCTCACAGAGGAAGGAGAAAGTGGCATCGGTGTTCCATAGAGTCCAGGTTAAGCACAGCTGTGGGGTACTAGGTCTCCTCAGGAAAAAAACTATACTTCTCCATCACAAAAAGCACCTGTGGCTTCAGACAACTGGACACTGAGAGTGCACGCTCCTCACTAGAATTTCACACCTACATCACAGAGAGATGGAGCGGTCCCAGCGGGTTCTTAAGGGTGGAGACGGAGACCAAAAGTAGAAGATGAACGCACAGCCCCTGCCCTACCATCTGGTGTAGCTAATACTACCCCTGTCCTGGCCCAGTATGATTCCTGGACTCTTCTCTGAGCCTCACTAGGGGTGACTCAGAAAGACAAAAGGTTACTAACGCCCCTCCATTCCCCATAGCTCCTGGGCTCTAAGCTGTTTACTCCTTAGGGTTCAGCTCATCCTTCCTCTACATCCACAGAGTTAGTTTGTTCCCTCCCAATACCTATAATTTCTCCTTTATTCTGGTCACCCTCTACTTCCTCTGAGACATTTTATCTGTAAGAGTCAGGTAAAATAGGAACAAGAATGTTTATATAAAACTTAACTGGAACGAAGTTGGGTCCCATAATCTCCTTGGGCTGGGCTGCCACTCAGAGGGTGCACATACCAGGGTGGCCTGGGGCTGCAGTTGGGAGGAAGAAAGACACACCTTGTCAGGGAATGGTCAGTGTGGAATCTCAAATTGGGGAAATAGATCCCTATAGCTCCAAACAATTTTATCCTTACCTTAGAGGCAGTCAAGAAGGCCCCTTTTTGGGGACAGGCACATTCAATCAACAAATTACCTAATTAACATGTGTGGACCCAGAGGAGGTAAAATCGAATAGGTGTCTCTCTGTTTCTGTGGGTGAGCTGGGTGTTCACTGGGGCAAATTGGTTCTCCTCCCTATAGGAGCTCCTCCTTGTAGTAGCTCCTCCTCCAGCAGGCCAACATGGCTATTTTCATGGAGATGACAGGGCTCTGAAAGAAAAAGCAGAAGCACTGAAGACTTTTTGAGCCTAGGCCTCAAACTGGCGCAAAGTCATATTCACAGCTTTCTACTGGCCAGAGCTACTAAGGCCAATCAGATCCAAGGTTTGAAAAACAGATCTCACCTCTTGATGGGAAGAGCTATAAAAGCACATTGCAAAGGTCATGGATATAGGAGAGATGAAAATTGCTAACATTTGTGCCATCAGTGTCATTATGCCTTGTCTTACAGACAAGTTTTATGTAACTGTTCCAAATCAAGGAACCTTCCCAAAGCCCTGCAGCTGCTAAGCAGCTGGGCTGGGACTCAGAATCAACTCTGCCTCACTCCGGACTCCATGCACCTCCACAGACCACGCTACTCATGCAGCTCCCCTAGTTCTCTGAGGTTCTGCAGAATGAGTCTTCTGCAGTAGAGGCAGGGTTGCTTTGAGATTCTCATCCACCTAGTATGCTTCACCATTTGAATAACCCCTCCAGAGAATGCTTCTGAAGCATTCTCAGAAGACTTGGAATAATTTGGGGAAATGGCTGAAAGCTGTGTTGAGGAAATCAAGACCCAACATCACATTTTATTTCTCATTATAGGAGAAATTTGAAAGCAAGTATAGTGTACTCCACATGTGTGCAAATTCTTTTCATCCCTTTTTGGTATTTGTAGGCTACTTATGATTTTTGACACAGATTAAATTGAACTACTGTGCCTGAAACAACCTGTTACTCTGAAAGCAAGTGACATCAAGCTAGATCTGCTGAGAAGACATTTCCTCCTGCTGGGATTTAGCCAAACAATTGAATATGTCTTGAAGCTGTCCTTTGATTTCGAACAAGGCAAAGCTGTTTTTCCAAGACCCCAAACAGATCCTATAAGTGCAAAGGCTACTGTGTTGCCTCAGAAGGTCGATGAGATTGATTAAAAGTCTGGGAGCGTGAGAGGGCCTGCGTCCACAGGTAGGCAGCACAGGCGCACTAGGGAGAGTCAGTTGCCAGTTGGGGTATTTTGGGGTTCTGAGGTTTCTGGCAAAAGTAACACGTGTATCACTAAAAGCAAATTATGGAACATTATGAACAATAAATCCATATATAAGCTTGTCAATAATTACTTTTATTGTTATAAGTATTATCATTATTACTAAAATTATGTTGTTGCTGCTGCTACTGCTATTGTTTCAGGAATAGTGATAAAACCACTGAGTAAATCTCTGCCGCCTGCCTCCTCCTGCCGCTGGTTTGGTGCAGACTCCGGACCTCTTTCGTGAAGCTGCGGCTGAAGAGACTGCAGGTTCCACTGTGGCCAAAGAGGAGCCCGAGTCAACACTGACGGCAGTGGAACGAGGGAAGGTTTGCAAGGAGACGCCTAAGGGAGGAATACAGCCTGGCAGCTTCCTTCAAACCCAGGTCAAAGCAGAAGGAGCCTCACCTGGCAGCCGGCCTGGGTGGGGGGCCGTTAGCCGGAGGGCCCAGGAGCGCCCACATGCTACAAGGGAGAACGCAACGGCGAAGCCTCCATGCAAGCCCTAGGTAAAAGCGGCAGACAGCGGTGGCCTGGAAAGCCCCCAAGACGTTTGGCAAGCAAAGAGAAGGAAGGAGGAAGATGGCGGGAAGGGGTAGGGGCGACTCGGTGGGGACAGGGCACAGCGGGAGGCAGGAGGGACAGAGGGAAGGGCGGCTCCGCTGGGGCGGGGCGCACCACAGCGGGTCTGTGAGCCCCAGAGACTGACACTGGGGAGGCAGCCGGAGGCCAGCCCGGCCGCAGCCCCCAGCCCCTCTGCCCAGCTGGGTCCCACCCGTTGCCCGCGCGCTCCCGTCGCACGCCAGCCCGGCCCGCACCGCGCCGGCGCGGAGGCTCCAGGTGCGTCACATCCCTGCTGTCCGTCTGACTCCACCTTCTGGGTGAGCGGGCACCACTGCGGCTCACTCGCCTGCCCCGGGACGGCCGCTGGGCGGGCAGAGACAGGGCGCTGCGGTCGCCACCGGCTGCTCGCGGGTCCGGAGCCGGCGGGACCGCACGCTCGGGCGGCGGCTCCTGCAGGGCACAGCCGCGGGGGCAGCGGGGCGAGCGAGCGGGGCGGTAGACCCACCTCGGCCTCTCGGTCCCGGAGGGTGGGAGGCAGGTAAGTCCCTCCGAGGGCCAGAGGGGCAGGCAGCGGGAGGGCGGAGCACCTCTTCTGGGAAAAAGGCCCTGGCCGAGGAGGGCCGTGACGCGCAGTGCACGGCGTGACTGCAGTGGGGTCTCCCAGTGCAGGGCCAGGTGGCAGGGCCGCGAGGAGGGAGGACCGGTGGCGCGGAGAGAGCTCAGCCAGGAGCCGTCCACACTCCACTGGAGGGGAGGGGAGCACGGGCGAGGGGCGGGCGCTCCCTGGGATCCGGAGCCTGAGTGAGAGTCCAGGACCCCTCCACCCATGAGGAGGGACCTCGCAGGTCGCTATAGCCTCAGATTTGATTCTGAGCCGCTGTGAGAAAGTCTGAGCTCCCTGGAAGCTACCTGAAGGACTAGCTTGTCTTAATATGTTGCAAAGGTGGTAAGTATCGTAACTGGAGAGAACTCTGGGAGAGCTGGGGAGGGGAGGGGAGGGGCAGATGCCTATGGGCGTCTCTAACCGGGTGACACCTGTGTTTGCGCGTTTCCGGGAGATCAGGTGCCCACGGGCTGTCTGCCTAGGAGGGCCTCCGGCCTTGCCCCCTCCCTGCCGGCCCGTCCAACCACAAGGCAGGCTCAGAGAGTGAATGCCCACATGGACAAGTCAGCAGTGCCTGGAGCTCTGGGGACACCCGCTGCTGGCCACACTCAGCGTCTCTGCAAATGGGAAGGCCAAGAGAGGAAACAGGAGAGTGTCCACTCCACACCTTCCCTTGAGGGACCACCCACGGACAGAAGCAAGCTATGGAAAACCTTTGTGTCCTAGTTAAATTTTTTTTTTTTTGAGATGGAGTCTCACTCTGTCACCCGGACTAGAGTGCTGTGGTGTCAGCCTAGCTCACAAAACAAACTGCTGGGCTGAAGCAATTCTCCTGCCTCAGCCTCCCAAGTAGCTGAGATTACAGGCGCCACCCTACCTGGCCCTTTGTGTACTAGTTCTGAGGGCCATGTCCCCTACACACAGATGATAATATTTGTCCTTCTGCAGGCAGGAAAGTGTTTGAAAAGGCAGCCCCTGTGTCGCTTTCAGGAGAGATGGCTGTGGAAACAGGTGAGCCACCAGAGGCTTGTAAGCAAAAATTCACTTATTCCCCTGGAGCTGGTCACTGAGGTCCGTACAAACCTCAGGGCAAATCTTCTAAGAAGTACCTCTCTCCCCAGAGCCAAAGGGGTGGTAGAACAGTTCTTCCAGAGACTGATCTACCCTTGCGTGAGAAACCATACCCAGCACACAACCTAGTGAGGATGGCAGTATGTGTGTCCCTGCCCAACACCCGATCTGCTTTAGGGAGACCCTGCCGGCAGTGGGCACCCCTTCCTCCTGGTGTTCCCACCAGCCCCAGCAGTCAGCCGGCTGTCAGGCTGAGCTTCCTCCTCTCACCACCCACTGGCACCAGAAAAGCATGTCGGAAGGCAGCTGGCCCCTCGCCAGCTCACCCTTGCCCTTTGGGGAATTTTTCTATCGCGTTCCTAGCACAATTTCTCCCCTGCTAGTCTGTTGGGTAGTCCTTAGCTGTCTGCCTAGGATGCCTCAAGGTTTAGGGGTAGAGGGAACCACAGACTGCCAGGGTGCCCCACGTCCCCATCTGCCCCGTGGCATATGCTGGAGGCTGATGGGATACTCCCAGGGATCCCCAATGTCTACTCAGTCTCTTGCCTGCTGCCTGCAGTCTGCCCACACTGTCTCCAGCCTGCCATCTGCTGGTGTTCAGAGTTCCCCTGCCTGGGCTAGGTGCAGCTGGTTAGCTCTGTAGACTAAAACGGAAATCCCTCACTCTGTAAATGTTTGGGTTTAGAGGTGGGAATGACTTTAGAGATGACAGTCCAGCTTTCTTATTCCCAGGCAGCAGAGAACTGAAGAGGGGAGTGATTTGCCCAGGATCACAGAGACCAAGCCAGAACTACAGCCGCTGGGTCCCTGTCTTTCTTTTTATCCTCTCCTGTCTCCATCATGGGCGGGGAGGTGGGCAGTAGCTATGTTTCCCTGAATTATTGTTCATCCGGCCTGTATTGAGGTCCCTACAGAGATAAAGCTCTTATTCCCTAGGAGATGATGTAATAAAGGAATTAAAAATAAAAGAGCAATGATCCCATGAATTTGAAGGTGGTGGGTAGGATGGTTCTGGAGTGCAGTTGAGGGGGAAAGGGTATGCACCCCTTAGTGAGTGAGGGGTAGCCTGTGGTTTGTCCACAAGGCAGATGAGACTCCAATTTCACAAGTAGCCAATCAATGAAACAGACTTATCAGGACAGCTGGAAATGGAGGACAAAGATACAACTGACGTGTTCCAGCAGCAGACGGGAATGTCCACTAAGAAGGATCCTGCTGCTTTGCCCCACAACTCTGTTCCTATAGAACAAGCAGACATTCTAATGTAGAAAACCCCAATATGATTCCACCACATCCTGACTGGTACAGCATCCTCTTCTCTGTTTTTCACTTTCTCCTTCCCCGTTCCTTTGTTGTACTTAGAGTAGCTGGTGTGGGGGCACAAGCATAGTGCTGTTTTAGTTAGTTAGTTTGTACTCAGTGACAGTGGTCTGTGGTGATGAACATCCAGTGGGGATGAGGGGGGATACTGTTTCTGTGAAGAGACTCCCTTTCTCCGCCAGAAGTTGCTCACTCAGCTTTGATCTCTAAATTCCAAGACTTAATTTTGCTCTTCCTGTTTTAACAACAATAAAAACATGATAATCTTCCCATACATTGTTTGGAGAATTTTAATGTTTTTCATGTATTATTGTAAAACCAAGGACAATTTTATAACTTTTCTGTGTGGCTGTTACACACAGGGCAAATAGGTCCTTCTGTAGGGCTAAATGACTCTTAAAAGAAAAAAACATACTTCCCTCTTCAAATCCAGCATATGCTTGTCTAAAATGAAACAAATTAAAAAATAAAAAATAAATAAAACAGGGCTTGCACTTAACCCTTGCTGTACGGAAACCCAGGAAGGGTTTCTGTCTGCAGAAAGTATTAAATACTTCTGAGAAAGCCCCCCACCACCACATTTTCCCCCTTTCTTACCCCATCCCCAGCAGGGTGCCTCAGGTGAGATTTCCAGTCCTGGCCCAAGAGGCAAGTGGGGGGTGGCAGTTTGTCTGTCCTGCAGCCCTGCAGATGTCCCTGGTCCAGGACACTCCAGACGACTATTTCCAGGGTCTCTTTGGCTGCTAGACTTGGGCCTTTCTGGCCCAAGCAGGCAGGGCAGCTCCAAGAAGGACTTCCCCCGGGGTGTACCAGGTGCCCTCCATCTGCCCTGGGGTAGGGAAACCTGACCCGAGGTGAAGTGGGACTTTCAGAAAGTGCTGTATACACAGTGTTTACATACTTTGCTACATGCATACAGCATGGCCATATTCACTCACTGACATATCACTGTTCTCCAAGTGGGCAGTGGCAGCACTTAGAATCTATCTTCTGTATGCACGTGCATTTATACACTTCATTACCTGAATTATAGCACAGACTCCACATCCAGCCGCTAAAATATCACTGCCCTCTACGGGGCCAGCAGTGTGGTTCTACCACGTGCTATTCCAGTGTCTGTTTCTCTATTCTTTCACTTTCCTCTTCTCTATTCCTTTATTGCACATAAAGCAACTGTTGTTCCTATGCACAAGCATACTGGTGCATTTTTTTTAACTAAAGGGCCAGTGGTCTGCTTCAGAAGATATCTGGTGGAGATGAAATGGGAAAATACTGTGAAGAGACTCCTTTTCCCCACCAGTGGCTGCTCCCTTAGCTCTCATCTCTATATTCCAGTAGTTACTTTGCTCTCACTATTTTACCAAACACAAACACAACCCCCCCAAAACAAAACAAAAACAAAAAAAACCCCAATAATGTAAAAGACTTTGCATACATTTTAGACTGCCCAGAGAATTTTAGTGTTCTTTACTTATTACTGTGACACCAAGGAAATTTTATAACTTCTCTGTATGTATGAAATCTGTCGTTAAGTAGAGATGAAGGACTCTAAAAAATAAAAATAAAAATGATTCCTGGATATTTTCCCCTTCAAGTTCAGAATCTGATTATTTAAATAAACTTCTTGTTTAAAATGAAAAACATAAAAAAATAAAAGCACAGGTTCAAGTTTCTCTAGCCACCAAGTGTCCACTTGAAGATGAGGGAGGAGGATTTCCTTCCTGGGAAAGTTCTAAAGCCCAGAAGCTTCCCCAGGGCCCAGCAGGAGCTTGGGGGACACATTTCCTAGTCCTGGTGGGAGGTGCCAGGGCGGGAGGGTGTGTGTGTGTGTGTGTCCGTCTGTCCCATAGCCCTGCAGACATTCCTGGTCCCGGTCCTCAGAAGAACATTTCCAGGGTCCTCTTGGTCACCAGGGTCACGCTGTCATGAACGTGGGGAGCTCGCAGGCAGAACTCCCCCAGGTGCCCTCAGCCTGGCCTGGGCTGGGTGAGAAGTGTGACCTGAGGGATACAAGACAAGGCCACTTTTGTGTCCTCCAGCTAGGTATGCCCTGGGACTGGCCCCCCTGTGGTGTGTGAAAGTGGGGAGCAGGTGCAGCAGGTGGCGGGCTGGGGGCGGGGCTGGGGGCGGGGCTGGGGAGGCACAACCTGCCGCTGGAAAGAGACAACTGTGGGGATCCTCGGTGCTGGCGCCCGGTGGGGGGCGTCGGGGGTTGGTTGTTGGGTATGGGAAGGAGTCCTAAGATTTTTTACTAGAGCTAGTAGTAATAATTATTAGAAATATAAAAATAATTATTATAATTTTAGTATGAGTATTTATAAATGTAAATATTGTAATTATAAACATATTCATATGGAAACATAATAAGTAGCAGCAGCTGTTGTTGTTGGTGTTGTAGTTACAAAGACACCAAATAAAGTTTATCTATCTACAAAAGGTGTTGGTTTGACTGAAGATGACTAAGGAGGCTTCCTGGCCATGGGATTTTCTGAATCTGCCCCAAGCCTGGAGAGGCCCTGACCCAGCACCTTTGCAGCAACCAGCCCGGAGAGCCTGGCCCCCTACACCTCTGTAGCCACCGGCCCCAAAGACTGCACCGACCGCTTCCCCCATTTTTGTCACCGTTTCCAATGTAGGATCAATGTGAGCAGAGAGAGCCAAACACGCGCCGTCACTTAGGATGCCCCTCTCAAGGCAGCTGCCTCCAGCTTCCACAAGCAGACAAACGCCTCCCATCAGGACCTCCTTTTCCCTCCTCCCCACACAGCTCACCCTCTCCTCGGTCTGCCTGTCTCTGCCAGAGGCGAGCGAACCGGGGCGCTGCGGACTGGCTTGCAATACTTGGAAGCTCGCCGGAAACACTACGTATTCTAATTTGGGTGACCTTCATTTATCTCCACGGAGGCGAACAGCTCTGGAAGCGAATGAAAGCACTCAGAATAATACCTGTGACCTCACATGAACATGCTCTCTATGTCTTTCTCTCCCTCCCGCACTTTGACATATGATTCACATACTATTAAAATTCATCCTTTTAAGGATGCACAACTTTGTGATTTTTTTAAGTCTATTCATGGAGTCCTGCAACCATCACTACTATTTAATTCAGAACATTTCCGTCACCTGGGAAAGAGACCATCCACCTGTACCCATTAAATGGTCACTTCACATTTGGCCTTTCCGCATCGCTGGGCAACCACCAATCAGCTTTCTTTCTCTAGGATCTACCTATCTGGATATTTTACAGAAAGATAATCATACAGTAGGTGTCCTTTTACATCTGACTTCTTTCATGCAGTGGAATGTTTTCCAGGCTGACTGATGTTTTTGCATCAGTGCTCCATTTCATTTTCTGGTTTCGTAAGTTTTCACTGTAAGCTGTTAAAATGAAAGGACTGATCAACTGGCTTTCCCATGTGACCAAGTTCCTTTTTTTAAAAAATCTGAAATTGTGGTAAAATATAACCCTTAAAGAGGAAATTCTGACACATGCTACAACATGGATGAACCTTGAGGACATGATGCTGAACGAATAAGCCACTCACAGAAGGACAAATACTGTGTGATTCTACTCCTATGAGGTATCTAGAGTCCTCAAGTCCAGTTAGAAATGGAAAGCAGAATGGTGGTCGCCAGAGGCTGAAGGAGGAGGAAATAGAGAATTGTTAATTTATTAAGAATAGAGTTTCAGTTTTGCAAAAGAAAAGAGTTCTGGAGATTGATGGCACCGTAATGTGAATTGACTCCACACAGCTGAGCTGCATACATTAAGAATGGTTAAGATGTGACAAAGAGTCTTTGCTTGACCAAACTTGATTCAGGCTCCTGAGCCTTCTAGGCCCATCTGTAGGTTTTCCTTGTAAAATCCAGATTTAGCAAAGAACCCCACTCAGTCTAGCAACCCCTCCCTGGTCAATATCTGATCACCTCCCAGGTCTCTGGGAAGAGGGTGGAGAAGAGGTGGCCATTGCTTCTGAGTCACAAAAGTCTGAGCCTGGAGCAGAGCAGCAGCACGTTCAGTTCTGACTCCTCTGAAGCTTCATACAGTCTGACAGCTGGGAGTTGTCCTGAATCCCTGTGGCTGGATTAGGGAATGCTGAGGGGGATGGTATCCAGCCTCTAATCACAGCATAAGGTTCACTTCCCAGTTAAGAGAGGGGAGCCCAGGCTGTGGATGGCCCAGAAGGAGGCTTTTGAAAGGCTTGGCAGGGGCTGGGACCTGGAGCCCAGTTAAGTGGCCTTCAGGGCACCAATGCCTCCACCTGCACGGAGAATGCCCTGAGGGGAAGGGCCTCTGAGCAGAGGTGACAACATTCAAGTCCCCACAGATATGCCTGTGCCCACACCTATCTCTATTCTATAGGTGGATTACTAATCCTAGTGGGTCCCAGCCATCCCCTTCCCTGTGATTTGACAAAATCTAGACAGATGGGCCTGATCTTCACCGTTTATTTTAGATCATGTTCAAAGGTGCCCTCTAGGGACCAGGAAATGAATTCAGTTCTCATAAAGCTCAGATTCTCCATGGAAAAGCCATATTTGTCAGAGCTCTGCAATCCTAATTATTTCAACTTATTAGTAACTGTTAAGTTATTCACAAATACGGTCATGCAAGTGTGTAATAACAAAGTTCTTCAAGAGAAAGACTAGAGTAAGTTGGGATCTACAAAGAAGAGAAATAAATTCATATTGATAAACTTCTCCCAGGAAATGTAGAGAAACAGATCTAAGTGACAAAAAGACCATGCCATATACACATACACAAAATATTCTCCCCAAACTGGCCACTGAAGAAAGTAACCAGCTCATGTTTAGTAGGAGGAATGAGGAAATATTAAAGGCTGATGGTCCCCCAGCTAGAAAATGCTGAAGGCAGAATTCAAAGCCTATAATCTGAATCTGAAAATGCTCCATGATGATCCATGAGCCTTGGAGAACTAAGAATGAATGAGCAAGAAAAGAGAGAAGGAGGGCAGAACTCCAGTCACCTAGGAAGCTGAGCTACACACAGCCCCTTGGTCTCTCTCTCTCTCTATTTCTCTTTCTATATAATTCTGGCTACCACCCAAGCTGCTGCATCGATACATGCAGGAAGAAAGAGAAGAGGGTCATCTCATTCAAGCTCACAGTTTGTCTTCATGACATTGGGTTTGGGGAAGGGAAGGAGTCACAAATATATGAAATGTGATATACCATGTCTCTCAAGTGCCATATGGATCAAAGTTCAAATTGTCCTTAAGTTCAGGGCCTGGTTTGGAGTCAGCAGAGGTCAACCACTGCTGCAGGGAAGTGTGGGTCTGTCAGGAGAAAGACAAGAGACACATGTGAAGATGGCCGGGGAGGACCCCAGATTTCCAGAACCCATCCCAGGATTTGGGAATCTTTAGTAAATTTCACTTGTGGGGGATCCGAGAGCAGACCCTCAGAGCCAGGTGACGAGCCGAGATGAGCCTGGGAGTGGGAGGCTGCTGGGTGCATGCGGAAGAGCTGACAAGGACAGGTGCTGTCCGGGCTGTTCACTGTCCACCCAGACCCTCTCCCTGGACCTCTGCCTCTCAACGTGCCCTCCTCAGGGGCCATGCCCATCCTGGACAAGGCCAGTGGCAGATCAGGTTCAAGGGAGCCCTCAGCACCACTGCTGTGCACACAAACTGCTGAAGAGCAAACAGGAGAGAGAGGCAGGGGCACAGTCGGATTGTGAAGTCATTTTCACCCTCAGGAAGAAGGAACTATGGGCACAGGCCTGTCCCCAAATCTTCTACCCTGCTCAGCACAGTGTGGTGGGCTAGACTAGCTGATGTAGTCACTTAAGGACCATGAAGGGGAATATAGAAGCAACACATCTGAGGAGACAAAGGTCAGAGTTCCAGCTGTAGGTCACAGTCTTCCATTTACATACCCTCCAGTGTTTTTCATTTCAGTGTGTTAAAGAAAGTGTTTTACAAGAAGTTCTTTTCTTTGATGGACCAACATGTCCCTCCACATCTTTTAGAATCTCAGTTAAAGGATAATCCCATCACAAAATTGGAAACACCTTAAAAAATGGAAAGAGGAATATTTTACTCATATAGACATAGCATGCGCCATGGGAAAAAAGTATTATGTTAAAGAAAAATCTGAGTTTTTTGAAATTTCACGGATGGTAAAAGTTTTTTGTTCTGCTTATATTCCCTTTGGTTCACCAAATCAAATACTCCCTTTAATGGGCATTTCTAGCATTGAGAGATAACAACAACAAAGGTTTTAAATTTGTATTTTTTTCTAGATCAAAGACTAAGAGCAGAGGTCCTCAGGAGGTCTACTGTAATCTACCTGTAGATGGGGCAGCCGTGACTATTGATGTTCAAGCCAGAATCTGTCAGCAGAACCACGTTTTCAACCATGACTGAATGTTTACTAGAAATCACAAAGACTCGGGGCTTTAAAAAAATTCTTTTTTAAGAATCAAAGCTTTATACTCCTATTTTGAGTTTATTACTTTGAATTTTTGGCCTGTGTGTGTGTGTGTGTAATGGACCATGTCCAATTCTATGATCTTTATTAGATGCAGCCAATAGCTGAAGAGAAGTAGATACAGCAACAATATCTTACCTTCTTTAAAGCTCAACTGAAAATCCCTGGAGTGAGAACTTTTAAAAACAGGAAAAAAGTCGTACTTCTTCTGAACACAGAGAGTGGAAGTAATTCACATATTTAAATTTACATTGGTATGGAAATACTGACTTGTTAGAAACTAATGGAGTGAGCATAGATAGATGACCTCGGAGTCCAATCCCTTCAGAAGTGTCTTTATCCAGTGATAAATTTAATTTCCCTATAAGTCAAACAACAATTCCCCTAAGTCAATGTTATAAACATGACATATTCTCTGACTAGAAGAAAGCAAGACAAATTGACCAGGTAGATAAAGTGTAGTAAATTATGCACAAGGATCCTACTGCAGCACTATTTATAATAGTGAAGCTAGAAATAATCTAAATTTCTATCAAAAAAGGAACAGTTAAATAAATGATGGTTCACCCATTCTTTGGAATACTTTTAAGGTATTAAAAGAATAAGCTGGAATTTTGTACACTGGTATGGAAAGATGTCAATGATATATAGCTCGGAAAATAGCAAATTAAAAAACAATGTTATAATATGTAATTACATATACTCTCATAAAAATACCCAAAAGAATAAACACCAACTCATTAACAGTTCTTCTATGAAGGGGGCGAATTTGGAGGAAAGAGAAGACTTTCACTTTATAAAGATCTGTATGATTTGCCTTTTTTTTCTTTTCTTTTTTTTTTTTTTTTGAGATAGAGTCATACTCTTGCCCGGGGCTAGAGTGCCCTGGCATCAGCCTAGCTCACAGCAACCTCAAACTCCTGGGCTCAAGTGATCCCCAGTAGTGGGGACTACAGGCATGTACCACCATGCCTGGCTAATTTTTTACATATATTTTTAGTTGGCCAATTAATTTCTATTTTTAGTAGAGATGGGTCTCGCTCTTGCTCAGGCTGGTTTTGAACTCCTGACCTTGAGCAATCCGCCTGCCTCGGCCTCCCAGAGTGCTAGGATTACAGGTGTGAGCCACCGTGCCCGGCCAGCCTTTTTTTTTTTTTTTTAAGCATGTAGCATGTATTTCTTTATAATTAAAAAAAGAAGAAAACATGTGTTGTTACCACTGTAGGAGGAGATGACCTTGGCCTAATCTTTTTTGCCAAAGGAATATTCTGTCAAATATCCAGCTTTACATAATTATTAGCACATAACACAAACTATACAATAATGATAACCATTGTTTAATCTCCTTTATCGCAATACCACAAAATCCACATTTACTAATTTTAACGTCCTTGTTCTCTCTTTAACCCCAGCAACAGGCCTTAGCCTTTGGGTAAGGACAAGATTGTGAGGTCAAAGTCCCTACCAACGGGACACAGCCCTAGGTCTGCCTTCAGGACAAAAAGGTGAAGAAACTTCCCCGTGGCTGGATGGCTGCTTTTGCTGCTGCTACACGCCCTTATGATCAGAAGTAAAGATTTTGCCTAGCCGAGACAATCTGCAGTGTCTGACTGTTTTCTGAACAGCACCACGGGTTACTTCTGACACCATTTGGGAGGAAGACAATAGTTTTATTTTCATCAATATTTGTATCATATATTAGGGTACAGCACAAACCTGTGAAAGCCTACAGGAAAAATTAAGACCAAAAAAATCACACCTGGAAAAAGTGAGTGGATTATCTTCACATGGTAACAAACCTGGCAGGTGAGGACACATCACGGTCTACCACTGCCCCAGTTCACTCAGTAAACCTAACACCTGCCAAGGGTAAGCCAGAGGGCAGGGAAGGTCAAGCTCCAGCTAGTTCCCTCCCTCCCCAAAGGCCTATTTGTGTAAATTTCCTATAATCAAGTAGAGAATGGACCCAGAATAAAACATGTACTCTCAAGGACGCTGGAAGAGGGACACGAAGGACAATATGAGGTAATTGTACAAACACCGGAGGCAGAACTCCAGAATACAATTCAAAATGCATCAGGATTAAGTCAATACACTTTGATTAAAGAAAACAAAATGCATAAAGAATTTCTGTGAAATTATTATAATAAAGCTATTCAATCTCTCCGTCAGTTTCCTCACCTGTACAATCAGGATTGCATGCCTACTTCATCAAGTTGCTGTGAGGGTTAAATTCTCGAAGGTATTTTTAAGTGCCTGCTAGGGCAAGTGTCCACATTATTAACAAAGTAGAATCAGACTTCAAATACACAAAAGGAATGACGTCATGAGATCAAAGACAACATGCCCAGTTTCCTAAGCAGCCCCAGCAACACCATAGTGAGATGTGCAAATAACTAAAACTCTTCAGTTTCCACGGGAGAGGACGAACACGGGGAAGATGAGTATGTGGCCAGCACACAGTGACTTCGGTAGGAAGCATGGAATCCCTAAAGACCCGCTGGAATACAGTTACATAACGGGCTCCCAGGAAACAACCAGAACAAACCAGACAGCCCAGCAGACACGACCCAGCACGAAGTGAGCAGAGGAGGGTCAGAGCCACAAAATCTAAGCAGAAGACACCAAACCACAGGAGCCCCCGGCTCTGTGAACAGCAGCTGTGGCTGCATCAGGACCGACCTTCCGAGACAGCTGCTGTGGGGACTGCCGAGAGCACGCTGTCTTTGCAGCCACACACCCAGCAGCAGTTTAGGAAAGCATGAGGCTCTATGGGCTGGAGGAAGCAAATGCTCTGGAAAGACCCCCAGGTGCGAGTAGGAGAGGAAACCATGCTGCACAGCGGGAGGTGGAGCGAGAAGATACGCCTGATTAAGACAAATGTGAGGTGTACTTCGCAGCCTCACACACCTCTCGCTGCCCTGCCTGGACCTACTCTCATCTCTCTCTGGATTCACGTCCCTAGCGAGAGCGTGGCAGATGGCCAGCGGCCCCCCTCCTGTTGTGGCCCCACTTGGGGAGGAGAAGTGAACACAGAAGACAAACAACAAACGACAGACACACAAAGACGGTACAAGACTGCAGCCCCTCCTGCCTGCAGCGTCTTTATTTTTAACACTGTTCTTTTGGCATCTGTCCCAGTCTACCCCAGCTTTTCCCATCGCTATTTTCTGTTCCCAGAATGTTTTCATCTCAGCATGGACTGGTTCTCACAGCTCTGCCTCGGGGAGTTGATGTTTGCGTCTCCTCCTTTGCCCTTTCCCGTTTGCGGGTCAAGGCACCCTGGCTTGTTTGCAAGTCACAAGGCGTCTTGAGGCAGATCAACAAGAAACAATCCGTGTGAGAACAGGTGTTCCGAGAACTGCTTTGTTCAACCATGACTGAGAGATGACCCGGTGTCCACTACACCTCCTCCAGAGCTGCATGCGGCTCCGGCTCCGGAGCTCTGCATGTACTGGAATTGTAGTCCTGCAGCCCCGAGAGCGACGTGCTGGTGGTGGTAGAGAAACTACATCTCCCAGCATGCTTGGCGAGGCGCGCCGCCCCAGAACACGGCGCATGCTGGGAGTGTAGTCCTGCAGCCCTGCAAACAAGGGGCTGGGAGTGATTAAGAGACTACAGCTCCTCCATGTCTCCAGCTTTCCGCCTGTCATTACGTGCACGCCCAGAACTGTTTCGTCAGGCTGACCCTAGACTGGCTATTCTGAATCCTCTCCTGCCTCCGAAGCTGTTGAGGGTGAGTAGTCTCCCCGTATAAATGTGACACTGTGTCTCCAGGAGATGCTGGCTTCCGACTTGTCTTGCCTGAAGTTTGATTCTTCACAAACAAGCAAGAAGCTCCGGGCCTCTCACAGTTTGCTCAGGGTTGCCATGGTTATTCTTGCCCTCCCTCCCCCTACCCCTCGCCCTCCAAAGGGTGTCAAAGAAGTGGTGGATGTGGCCCTCCAAGTGGCGGGGTTGGGAGGGGAGTCCCCTGTCTGTGTGGCTGAGTTTCCCGACTGTATGAAGCAGAAGGGTCAGACTTTTTCCCCGTGATGTTTTCTCCCCGTCGTGACAGCGCCAGGAGCATCTCCCTGAGAGGCCCAACCCAGGTGTGGGCCATGCAGCCATCCCAGGGGTCCAAAGGGTGTTCCTGGGATGCTGAGGTAGTTGTACTGGAATTTTTTCTCTTTTTGTTTAATAGTTTATTTCCCTCTGTTAAATAATTTAGTTATTAGTAAGGCTACCTTTTACAAGAATAACTGATTTTCTATTTTAAATAGTAAAAATTGGAAATCATACCAAGGCAGTTGAAAATCCTTCTCTTCCAGCTTTCTAAATCACAATATGGCCTTGGTATGGTTTTATTTCTAGTTTTTGAGGGTTTCTTGACCTTTCAGATATAAAAATTTAGGTTTCTAACAAATTTTTGGAAGTTTTCAGCAATTAGTCTATTTGCTTTTGAACCCCATTTGATCTTTCTGTCTCTCCCCTCTCATTTTCAGACTCATTCATTCCAGGGTTCTAAGGCTCTGTTCATTTCGTTCAAACTTTTTTCATTCTTCAGATTGGATAATTTTGATTGAATAATTTTGATTTGTTTCTAATCTGTGGATAAGTTCAAAAGTAATTTTGTTTTTCATTTCTTTATGTATCTCTTTGGTTTTTTTCTATAATCTCTATTTGTATACTGAGTTTTCATACCTGTTTTCTCATTATGAGAATATTTTACTCCCGTAGACATGTTTATAATAGTTGCTTTCAATCCAGTTCTGCTGAGTACAACATCTTGGACATGTTTGGGATGGCTTCTACTGTCTACTTTTTATCTTGTGTATGGATTATATTTTTATGTTTCTCCACATGTCTCATGAACTTTAAAATTGTGTGCTAGAAACTGTATAGTTACAGAGACTCTGGATTCTATTGTATTCCTTTCACGAGTACTGTTATTTTTTGAAAAGGGAATTAATTTGGCTGGATTCAAATTCTAACACCTGTCTCCCCTACAGTGATCATAGCTGAAATCCTCATTAAGTTCTTATATATACATATATCATATATGTATTATATATAGATGTATGTTTCTATATAATGGTATATATCAAGATTTTATCATTGTTATCTGTTAGAGTGGTAGTTCAAGCCACTCCACCATTACTGAAAGACAGAACCTCAGTTTGGTTTGCTTTTTGTATTTTATATAAATGAAACTATATAGTATGTATACTTTTACATCTACTTTCTTTTACACACATAATATATGTGATGTTTGTCCATGCCATTGTAGATAGCTATAGTGCAGATATCATATTTAAAAGTATTTTTTACATTGTGGTAAAATATACATAAAATTAACCATTTTAACCCTTTTTAAGTGTACAGGTCAGAGGAATTAAGTACAATCACATTGTTTTGCAATCATCATCTCCATACATAGGGAACTTTTTTTAGCTTGCAAAACTGAAACTCTGTATCCGTTAAACAACAGTTCCTTGTATCCCTCCCTCTAGTCCCTGTAAACCCTGCTTCTACTTTGTGTTTCCATGAATTTAGTCACAAGTAACTCATGAGTGGAATCATACAGTATAGTGAAAAAATCATGAAGAAGAATGACACACAATGAACAATATATGTTTATTAAATTGAATAAAAACAGTAACAGTAGTGATTATAAATAAAAGTTAACAAGAGATTGGAAAGACACATTAAAATTTTGGCAATGAGGCCTCAAACACCAGAGCAGTGAGGCCCCTCACCCCAGTCACAGGACTGGTCAGCAGTGGAGCTGGGAGCCCAGGACAGCTGTCTTGACTCCCAGAGTCCACACATAGCTCAACTTCTGAGCTATGACACGCTCTGACACGCTCTGCCTCTGCCACACAGGCATTGAATCATGCCTGAGGTGTTCATGGCCTGATTTGCTGGGTCTTGGAGGTGTTGCTGGCCTAATGAAATAGGGGCTTCTGCTTGTAGGACAGGTGGTAGCTGCAGGACAGAGAGGTAGGTGTGAAGCTGCCAAGAGCCACATCTCAGGTCCCCCTCTCAGTACTTGCCCAGCATCTGGGGTCCTGGTGCTCTAGTGGTTGCCATGGAACAGGGCCTGATGCTGACCAGGGAGCCATGGCCACAGGCTCCCTGTAGCTGGCCACAAGAGAGAGTCTTCTCCTTCCTATTCCAATCTGATAGGCCTTCATCTTTCATGCTCTCTGAGCCACTGCGTGGACTAGAACCAGAGCCTAAATTCTTCCTCAGGCTGAAGATGATAATTGTCTGCAGCCAGCTGGAGCAGCTGCATCTTCTCAAGGACTTTGATCTGGAGCCAGAGGGAAGGACAGGATGCTGACAGGGCCTGGGTGGAAGAAGATGAAGGGGACTTGCGGGAGAGGGAAGGAGCAGGGGTTGATCTCCGGGGCTTTTCTCTTAAGGGGCCCTCTCCTTGCCTACAATGCTATGCAGGCCAAATCTGTTTGCAGAGTGGATATAAACACATATTCCTCCAGAAATTGGTCACTGATTCCAGTATCTATCTGCATCCTCCATTGGGATGAGTTTCCTCCTTCTCTGTGTGTCACTCCCCCACCCAAGAAATCTAAGATGCAGAGGATGGAGCCAGGGCGTGTACTGCCCATGGGGGTCTCTGACTTCTACATCCTCATACTCCCCCCAAAGTGAGGGCCCCAACTATTCACCCTCTTCTCTTGATATAGAGGTTTCCAGCTGGGAGGGAGTACCCTGTCCTGACTCCCTGGAGCCCCTCTCTGCCACAGGTACACTGACCTGCTTCTGTCTCTGCTGCCTCATCTGGGCTCTCTGAGGTTTCCTCTTCAGGGTGGCCAACTTGGAGTTCCCCATCTGTCAGAGTCAAGGACAAGGTCAGTGAGACCATCCTCCCCTCACCTACTTACACCCCAGCCCCACTGGCCTTGGGCACCAGACACATGGACTGAGGTGGTATAGTACTGCTGCCACCTTCAGTGAACTCTGTTTCTGGATTCACTCCCAACTCCAACACTGATTCAGTATGTCACCTTGGGCATGCAGCTCAGCCTCCCTGAGACTGCTCTTCATCTGGAAAGTGCCACAGAAACCACACCTACCTCATGGGGGTCTCCTGAGGACTCATTGCCATATATCTGTCATCACTGATTATGATTGTCATCACTGATTATATCTGTCATCACTGATTATGATATCACTGATTCTCACAATTATCCCTCAAAAGAAGAGCCAGATACAGGTACCCTCAGATTCCTTTCCTCCCTTGAATCTCATCTTGATGATGTGAGGTCTACACAACAAGTTTATCATCCCTACATTTTCCAGATGAGAAAAGAGAGGCCCAAAGAGCGCAGTGACTTGCCTAGGGCTCCCCAGGAGAGGCCGACTCTTACCCCAACCTGGAGGCCCTGTTCCAGCTGTCTGCACCCCACACTGCAGCACCACCACTAACCAGGACCCCACTTCTGGGCTCTCTATGCTGTACCCAGGACATAAAAAATGAAAAAATATTCCATGCTCATGGATTGGAAGAATTGATATTGTTAAAATGTCCATATTACCTGAAGCAATCTATGCATTCAATGCAAACACCATCAAAATACCAATGATATTCTTCACAGAAATAGAAAAAAATTCTTAAAATTTATATGGGACCACAAAATACCAAGAATAACCACAGCCATCCTCAGCAAAAAGAACAAAACTGGAGGAATCACGTTACCAGACTTCAAATTGTTCTACAGATCTATATAACCAAAACAGTATGGTACTAGCATAAAAACAGATGTATAGATCATTGGAAAAGAATAGATAACCCAGAAATAAATCCACACATCTATAGTGAACTTATCCTTGAAAACACTGACAAGAACATACAGCAGGGAAAGGACAGTGTCTTCATTAAATGGTGCTGGGAAAAATAAATATCCATATGCAGAAGAATGAAACTAGACACTTATCTTTAATGATACACAAATCAAATAAAAATGATGAAAAGCACAAATCTAAGACCTGAAACTATGAAAATACTAAAAGAAAATATTAGGGAAACGCTTCAGAACACTGGTCTGGGGAAGGACTTTTTGAGCAATACTTCCAAAATACAGGCAACCGAAGCAAAATTGGACAAATGGGATCACATCAAGCTAAAAATCTTCTATGCTGCAAAGAAAACAAAAAACAAAGTAAAGAGACAACCCACCAAATGGCAGAAAATATTTGCAAACTAACCATATGACAAGGAATTAATAAGTAGTATATATAAGGAACTCCAACATTTTAATAGGAAAAATCAAATGATATGATTAAAAATGGGCCAAGGGTATGGATAGACATTTCTCAAAATAAGACATACGAATGGCCAAAATCATATATGAAAAAATGCTCAACATTATTAGTCATCAGAGAAATGCAAATCAAAACTACAATGAGATATCATCTCACCCTAGTTAAAATGACTTTCATCAAAAAGACAGGTGATAACAAATTCTGGTGAAGATGTGGAGAAAGGCGATTCTCTGTTGGTGGGAAGGTAAATTAGTGCAGTTACTACAGTATGGAGGTTGACAAAAAACTCAGTATGGAGGTTGACAACAGTATGGAGGTTGATCAAAAAACTAAAAATAGAACTCCCATATGACCCAGCAAGGTATATAATCTAATGGAAGAAAATTTAGTATATCAAAAAGGTAACTGCACTCCTATGCTTATTGCAGCACTATTCATAAGATTTGGTATCAACCTAAGCGCCCATCAACACATGAATGGATAAATAAATTATGATGCACATATAAAACTGAATATTCTATAGCCATAAAAAATGAAATTCTACCATTTGCAACAACATGGATTGAACTGGAGGATATTATGTTAAATGAAATAAGCCAAGCACAGAAAGACAAATTTTGAATGTTCTAAATCCTATGTGGGAGCCAAAGATTAAAAACAATTGATTTCATGAAGACAGAGAGTAGAATGACAGTTGCCAGAGGATGGTAAGGGTGGCAGGGAGGAAGATATAAAGTGAGGATGGTTAATGGGTGTAAAAATATAGACATATAGTTAGGATGAACAATATTTGATAGCACATCAGAGTGACTATAATCAACAATAAGTTAGGGTATACTTTAAAATAACTAAGACTGGAATTGGAATGTTCCTAAGACAAAGAAATGGTAAATGCCTGAGGCGATGGCTACCCCAACTACCCTGATTTGATTAATTTACATGTTACCTGTATCAAAACATCACATTTACCCTATAAATATATACTTTTAGGTACCTATAATAATTTAAAATAAAAAATAAAAAGAGAGAAAACCAAAACAAAATTAAAAGGATGAGAGGAGAAATTACAACTGATACCATAGAAATACAAAGGATCACTAGAGACTATTATGAATAAATATATACAAACAAATTGGAATATCTAGGTCAAATGGATACATTTCTGAACATATAAAACCTACCAGGATTGAACCAAAAGAAATAAAAAGCCTGAACAGACAAATATGAGAAACAAGATTGAATCAGTAATAAAAAATGACAAAAATCCCAGGACTAGGTAGTTTTACTACTGAAATCTTCTGAGTATTTAAAGGTCTAATGCCAATTCTTCTCAACCTGTTCCAAAAAATTGAATAAGAGAGAATTCTTCCAAATGCATTCTATGAAGCCAGGGTTACTCTGATACCAACAGCAATAAGGAAGCAAAAAAATCCAATTAATAAATGTGCTGATGATCTGAACTTATATTTCTCAAAAGAAGCCATACAAGTGACCAACAAGTATACGAAACAGTGCTAAACATCATTAATCAACAGGGAAATGCAAATCAAAACCACAATGAGATGTCATTTCACCCCAGCTAGAATGGCTAATGCAAAAAAATAAAAAATGCAGGGGATAATGTAGACAAAGGGGAACTCTTATACACTGTTGGTGGAAATGTAAATTTGTACAGCCATTATAAAAACAGTACAGCATTGTCTCAAAACATAGAACTACCATATGACCCAGTAATTCCATTACTGGGTATACATCTGAAGACAGGGAAAGAATACGTCAAGCAGATATTTGCACCCCAATGTTTATTGCAGCAGTCTTCACCAAAGCCATGATATGGAATTAGCCTATGTGTTCCTCAACAGACAAATGGGTGAAGAAAATATAGTGTACTTACACTATGGAATACTATTTGGCCATAAAAGAGATTAAGATCCTACTTGAGGTTAGGAAGGGTAAAGACTAAGGGGGAGATGCAGAGGTTGGTTAATAGGTGCAAAATTACAGCTAGAAATGAGGAATAATTTATATCATTCTACAGCAACATAGGGTAAACGATAGTAATTTATTGTATGTATTCAAATAGCTAGAATAAAAGATTTTGAATGTTCCCAATGTAAATAAATAATAAATGTTGGAATTGATATGCTAATTATTTTCATTTTATAATTACACATTGTATACATATAGTAAAAGTTTACATTGTGCTACATAAATATCTACAATTATTATATGTCAATTAAAAATAATAAAAAAGCTGGAGGAATTGCACTACCTAATGTTAAAATATACTGCACATCTCTAGTAACCAAAACAGCATGGTAATGGCATAAAATAGAATAGAGACCTCAAAATGAAACAGAATAGAGAGCTCAAAAATACATCCATTAATTTCAGTGGAGTGATTTTTGAAAAAGCTATCACGAACGCACAATGGGGAAATGACAGACTCTTTAATAAATTGTGTGGAGAAAACCGGATGTCCACATGCAGAAGAATGAAATTAGACCCTCATCTTAAACCATATACAGTAATCAACTCAAAATGGATTTAAAAGTTAAATGTAAGACCCAAAACTATAAAACTATGTGACAAAAACATAGGGAATAAGTCCTCAGACATTTGTTTAGGCAATATTTTCTTTTAGATTTGGTCCCAAAACACAGGCAACAAAAGCAAAAATAGACAAATGAGATTATATCAAACTAAAAAGCTTCTGCACAGCACAGGAAATAATAAAAAGAATGAATGGACAACTTATGGAATGGGAGAAAATATTTGCAAAACATACATACAATAAGAAGTTTGGTCCATATCCAAGTATATAAGGAACTTGATTCCATCTCAAGAAAAAAACATAACCCAATTTAAAAAGTGGGCAAAGGACCCACACAGGCATTTTTCAAAAGAAGATCTACAAATGGCCAAGAAGTATATAAAAAATGATCCACATCAATAGTCATCAAAGAAATGCAAATTAAAACCACAATGAGATATCACCTCACACCTGTTATAATGTCTTTAATCAGGAGACAAAAGAAAAGACGTGTCAGTTAGAATGCAGAAAAAAGGTAACCCTTGCATGCTATTGATGGGAATATAAATTAATAGAGCCATTATTGCAAATAGTATAAAATTTCTCAAAAAACTAAACATTGAATTGCCACACATTCATCAATCCCACTTCAGGGTGTTTACTCAAAATATGTGAAATGAGTATGTCAAAGAGATGTTTATACTCTCATGTTCATTGCAACACTATTCACAATAGACAAAATATGGAATTGACCTAAAGTTTCTCAATTAATAAATAAAATACAGTATATATACACAATGAAATATTATTCAGCCATAAAAAATGAAATCCTGTCATTTTCAGCAGCATCAATAGAACTGCAGGTCATTACATTAAGTGAAATAAGTCAGGCACAAAAAGACAAATATTGTATAATAATATTCTTATGTGGGAGCTAAAGAAGTTGAACTCATGGAGGTAGGTAGAGAACAGAATGGTAGTTATCAGAGTATGAAAAAATGGTGAAGAGGCTGAAGAGAAGTTGGTTAATGGGTACAAATATATTAAATCAAAGGAATAAGTTTTAGTATTTCATAGAACACTAGGGTGACTAAGTTAACAATAATTTTTTGTATATTTCAAAATAGCGAGAAGATAAGATATGTAATGTCCCCAACACAAAGAAATGAAATGTTTGAGGTAATGTGTATTTTAACACCTTGATTTAGTCATTACATGATGTATGCATTTATCAAAATATCACATATACTCCATCACTATGTGCAATTATATATCAATTAAAAATAGCAAATCAAATTCTCTAACTTACTAAAATGATCGTGCACTATAATCAATTGAGAAATTTTTTCTGGAATGCAAGGATGGTTTTCCATATGAAAATCAATTAGTATAATACACCATATTTCACAGACTGAAGAGCAAAACCACCTGATCATAAAAAATCCAATGGGAAATATGGCAGACTAGAAGCAGCCCATACATGTCACTCTCAAAGAGAAGATCAAAAGTTACAGGTGGATGCCCACCTTTAGATAGAGCTTCTTGGAGAGAAGGTCTTGGAGAGAGCACTGTGAGACATCAGAGAAGTGATGGAGACCACTCAAAGTGAAGGAGAGGTGATTGGGTGATCCACGTGGCAAGAGCAAAAGGTACTTGGGGGAGGCATCAATACATTGAGAAGGATAGGAGTAAAGAACCCCAGTGCTCCATCCTCCCCTCATGGACACTGTGGCCCAAGCTGTGAAGGGGCTCTCACTACCACCACAGACCTCTGAACAGATCAGGGAACTGCTTCGAGTCTGTGCAGTGACATTGCACTGGATAGTGGGCACAGCAGAGACCCAGTTGCTTCCATTCTTGGGTCATTGCAACTGATGCCATTTTGAGCTCTCTGGATCAGAGCACCTGGTTTACACAAGGCTTTGTTGTGTCTGATTCTGTATCACTCTGGTTGTAAAAGAGATGGAGCAAGGAGAGAAACACTCTCTTGTGCCCCATGACTGGGAGGCAAACACCCCTCCTGAGCACAGGGGATTCAAGTAGAACAGGTGACATCAATGCCACTTGAGAAGCCCTGTGGTGGCTGCCTCAGTGAGACCTAGGGAGGGGGAGAGGCCCAGCTGCCCCATGGCTTGGCCTGGTGATCCTGCCCACATGATGTCCATGCTGCTTCCCAGCCCCACATTCTCTTTCCCCAGGCTCCTGTGCTGCCATCCAGCACCATGGAGCTCCCATGCTGTCACCAGGCCCTGTGGCCCTGCCCACATAGCTCCCATGCTGTTGCCCAGGCCCATGCCACATGCACATGGCTCTTATGATGCCACTGGGCCCCATGGCCCTGCCCATGTGGCTCCCCCACTGCTGCTTGGCTCTATATCTCTGCTCTCATTTCTTCCACCCACTGCCCAGCAGGAACCAAGCCTGTGGTGTAATGCTCCACCAGGGATCCAGTAGCCATAAGCTGACATCACACCTGGAGTTAATGCCTGCAGCTTCGACATCCATGACCTCTGTCTAGATAGTTTCATCCAGCTGCCACTGCCACCACCATAGAGAGACCTGAGCAGAGCAATTTCATGCAATATCAGCCTCTGTGGAGAGGGATTCACACAGCCACCCCCCTGAGCTTCCAACGAGGTACTGGGAAAAAACACACGACTCCACGTGAAGATCATCCAGCACTAGCTTGGACTATGACAATCACAAGGGAACAGGACAACACAGAGCAGCTGCATTACAGACTTCTCAGTGCATCCGCCCCTCTCCTGCTGGGTCAGTCTTCTGGATTAGGTCACAAAAGTGCCATCTAGGTGCTTTTCCTTCTTCTCACTAAGTAGGAGAGTTCACAGAAAGAGAGAACAGGTGTTCCACAAGGCTATCTGCCCTGAGCAGAGAAAATAGGTTTCAGATGAGAAGAAAGAAGCACAAGAACTCTGGCAACGTGAAAAAACCAGTTAGTTGAAATCTAACTCCCAAAGGATTACAATAGATCTACAGCAAAAGATCCCAACCAAAAGGTAGTTCTCAAAATTTCAGAAATGAAATTCATAACATGGATGGCAAATAAGTTGAATGGGATTGAAGAGAAAGTTGAAAAACAACACAAAGAAGCAAAAACAAAAAGTTCAGGACATGAATAAAAAAATGAAAAACTCACTAAACAAATAGAAAATATAAGAAAGAATATAAAAGAACTGAAAGAAATGAGAGTCATTTAAGGAATTACAAAATAGAGTAGAAAGCTTCAAAAGCAGCTTAGACCACGTAGAAGAAACTCAGAGCTCGAAGACAAAGCTTCCAAACTAACCCAATCACTCAAAAATGAAGGAATAAGAATAAACAAAAATGAAGAATCACTCACAAACATAAGAGACTATGTGAAACAAGCCAATATATGAATTATAGGCATCTAAGAGGGAGAATAAGAAAAAGTAAAAAGCATAAAATACCTATTTGAGAGAATCATTGAGGAAAACTTCCCTGATATTTCCAGAGATTCAGATAATCAGACACAAGATGGTCATTAAACAGCAGGGAGATTTGAAGCAAATGGGACTGCTCTAAGACACATAGTAATCTACCTGGCCAAAGGCAAAATGAAGGAGAAAATTCTACAAGATGCAAGATGAAAGCAACAACTAACCTGGAAAGGAAAATCTGTCTGGCTTTGAACAGAACAACTCCCAGCCAAGAATTTTGTATCCTGAAAAACTATTTTTTATAATTTATGGAGAAATCAAGACTTTACCAGACAAGCAAACACTAAGGGAATTTGTCACTACTAGACATGCCCTACAGGAAATATTCCAAAGTATATTATACATGGAAGAGTACAATAGAAACAACCAGTTTAAAAACAACCAAAAGTTAAAGCACCCAACTCTTATAAAACAATAGCACAAGAGAAGAAAGAAAACAACTATGTATCATCCAAAGTGAAGAACAGAACAATATTCCACATATCAACATGAAAACTGAACAATGGTATGACATTGGGAAATCTAATAGGAATGAGGCTCTGATATGCTAATAGGAAAATTTCCAAAAAAAGAATGGAGGAACTATTGTATTATATTTGAAATATTCTAATGAGGACTAAGAGCATTCAAATAATATTGAGAAACTTTAATGAGTAAGGGAATATACTCTATATTATTGGGAAACATGGATCAGGAATGAAGGCCCAACATAAATTTGATATAAACTGATATAAACTTGAGGGGGAATGAGGGATTTTATATAATATGGTGAAATAAGGAAAAAATCTGACAAGGGAAGACTACTGAGTATATATCCAAAGGAAATAAAATCATATATTAAAGAGATCTGCACACTTATGTTTATTGAAGCATTATTTATAATACATGATATACATATGGTCAACTTAAGAAGCCATCAGTTGATGAATGGATAAAGAAAATGTGAAATGGAATACTAGTCAGCCATAATTAAACAATTAATTAAAAATTCTGTCATTTGCAAAAACATGGATAAAACTGGAAGACACTATTTTAGGTAAAATTAGCTAGGCACAGAAAGACAAATACTACATGATCTCACTCACATGTGGAATTTTTAATAGTTGATCTCATATAACTAAAGAGTAGAATGGTTTTCACCAGGGAGAAGAGTGGTTGGAAAAAGGAGAATGGGAAAATATATGTCAAAGTCTACAAAAGTCTAGCCTTTGAATAGGAGGAACAAGTTCAAGCTCTATTGTACAACATGGTGACTATGGTTAAGGATATATTGCATTCTCGAGAGACCCAAGATGCCAACTAGAGACAGCTTGTCAGACCATCCTGGCACAAGAGTAGAGGGTTGGACTGAAGAGAACTGAGAACAGTTACTCCTCTGATATAGACTATGAAGAGAGACAGCAGAGGAGTCCAGTGACCCCACAAAGAGCTGTGAAACTGAGAGAGAGGAGGTGAGAAAAGGAGAGATTGGTGGTGCAAACCAAATCCAGGAAGGCTAGGAGCCCAGTGAAAAGGTAAGGGAGGTCCCCTTCCCCACCCAGGTTCCAGCAGGACACAAGGCTCTCATCCCAGTGGGGAGTGACACAGAGAGTGACACAGAGAGTGACCAGAGAGCTAGCATTCGTGCGTCTTGATGCCTCCTCCTCTGCACCTTCTCCATTCCTGGCAGCCCAGAAAGTAATTTGGGCTCAATCCCGCTTGTAGCCATGGTCCCTTCCTCCCCATTGCAACTGCAAAAGTGCTCTGTGCTGAGAGACTTGTCTCCCTGCAACAGGGGCACATTCCCAGATGAACCTGCCTTGGAGAGTGTAGCTGCAGTGGTGGTCACTAGGACAGGCAGGCAGGACCTGGTGCCCCCCAGACATGAGAGTGGTGCAGGGAAACTGCAGGCTTTCCTCCCATCCTAGTGGCTGCTAAAGTGCTCTGTGCTGAGAATCCTGCTTTTCAGTGCCACGGTACGTTCCAGTCCAAGGGGTTCACAGTTTGCGAACTCCCTGCCCACAGGCATTTGGTGTGTTCACCATCAGCTCAGACAGGAAGGCAGAACCTGGTACCCCCTAGTCATGAGAGCAGGGTGGGGAGATGTAGGGGAGAGGTCATGGTTCCAGGCTCTCTCATGGCCACACCAAATAGGAGGGTGTAGGGGAGCGCAGAGGAGCATGGGATGTGAGTGTGCCCCATCCCCTACTTCCTGCTGGAGAACCACCATACTGGAGAAGGCAGTGGCACTAGGATGGATGTAGCAGAGCTCCTTGTTCCCGTGGCAACAGAATGCCTTGGGTGCAGAGGTTACACCAGAGCAGCAGCCCCGCCCACTACTCACTTCAATAGGGAGTGCAGCTTGATCTATAAAAAAGATACCTGTACTTGAATGTTTATTTTTTGTCATTGCAAATTTAAAAATATTTAAAAACTATACATGTTTTCTAGAACACAGTGAGATACACTCATATACAAATGTATTTATAATGATCCTACTACATACAGAAGCAAAAAATAAAACCCTAAATAACCAAGAGGTAAAATAAATAATGACTAATATAGCCGATAGACTATTACTAAGTCATTATGCTCAATATAGATTTTTAATGACATGGGAAATGGCATTTAGTCTAGAACTGCATAAAAGTTTGATCTCAGTTTTATTCATGTGCATGTAAGTGAGTTTGCCCACAAATGCACATAGCAAAAAGAGTGGAAGAAAATGCATCAATGTCTTAACAATAGTTACATACTGGATGGTTAACATTAATGATTTCTGTGTTTTCTGTATTTTCTGTAACAAGCATGTCTTACTTTTATTTTGTCATATTTATTTATGTTATTATTGTTATTTCAGAATATTACAGGGGTAAAAATGTTTAGGTTATATATATTGCCTTTGCACCACCTGAGTCAGAGCTACATGTGTGCCCATCCCCCAGACAGCACCTCACCCATTAGGTGAATATACCCATCCCCTCCTTACCCCACCACCTGCCCAACACCCAATAAATGTTACTTCCCTATGTGCACATAAGTGTTGATCAACTAGTACCAATTTGATGGTGAGTACATGTGGTGCTTCTTTTTCCATTCTTATGATACTTCAACTCAGAAAGTGGGAGCCAGCTCCATTCAGAATAACACAAGAGGTATTAGTTCATCATTGTTTTCTGTTGGTGAGTAGTACTCCATGGTATGTGTGTGTGTGTGTGTGTGTGTGTGTTTGTGTGTGTGTGTATCACATTTTGTTAATCCACTCATGTATTGATGGGCCCTTGGGTTGTTTCCACATCTTTGCAATTGTGAATTGTGCTGCTATAAACATTTGAGTGCAGATGTCTTTTTTATAGAATGTCTTTTTTTCCTTAGGGTAGATGCCCAGTAGTGGCATTGCTGGATCAAATGGTAGTTCTACATTTAGATCTTTGAGGTATTTCCATATTACTTTCCATAGAGATTGTACTAGTTTCCAGGCCCACCAGCAGTGTATGAGTGTTCATATCTCTCTGTTGGGAAATATGATTGAAGAATTAATGAAATGTGGCTCATAAGATCATTAAGTTATTGTGTTGCCCAATATTGCCATATTAAAGACAGAAACAGGAGTTTGCAGGGTTTTGCCCTGAAAGAATGTGTGAACTCAATG